>JAJPUD010007666.1:53230-95633 GCA_023553655.1 Myrmecobius fasciatus
GTGAGTGTGAATGAGTGTGTGTGAGAGAGAGAATATGTGTGAGTGTATGTGTGAGTGTGTGTGTGAGTGTATGTGTGTGTATGAGTGTGTGTGAGAGAATGAGTGTGTGTGTTGTATATGTCAGAGAATGAGTATATATGAGTGTTAGTGTGTATGAGTGTGTGTGTGTGTGTGTGTGTGTGTGTGTGCGAGAGCATGAGCGGGACCAGTAAATTGGCAGATCCTGCCTCGGTTCTCCGGTTCTCTTGCTCAGCCGTCCAGGTCGGAGCAGAACCCCCTGTATTTGCAGGATTGTAAGCCCAGGCGTCTGTCTGCAGAACTGTGGGCACTATGGCAGAAGTGAGAGTTCCCCAAGCCCACTCGAGCCCCTCGGAGGCTTTCTGACTGACTGGGGCAGCTTCTGGCTGCTCGGCACGTGCAGATGCCCGTGGGAATCAGCCTGGCCAGCATTTCCAGGAATAAGAGACTCCTTTATAGCTGATGATCTATACCTTTCTCTTTTTTCTATAAATCATTTCACAGAAAAAAATGGGTTCTTTTCCTGATTTTTCCTGCATCCTCACACCTCCCTTGCTTCCTCCCATCATTTTTAGACGCCAGCACACAGACAGGAAGCAGACCTGTGCTTTCATCAGAGCTGGGAGCTCTCAGGGTAGCAATTCCCTCCACCATGCAGATGGCAAGCTGGGGATGCCCTAGTAGGAAGTGCCAGAGAACTGCCTCTGGAACAGAGCTTGTGTTTTGTCTCAGACCACAGAGCGAACAAGTGGCCAAGGGGGGATTTGTGCCCCGATATTATTACTGCTCCAACCCCAGCTTTCTGTGGTCAAGCCTGCCCCTCCAAAGTGCTGAGTGGATATTTTACTATAATGACCTAATTTCTCATGAGCCACACTGTATTGACAAGACACGTGACCCAGGGGAAAGAGCCTGGACCGGCCATCAGGTAACCCGGCTTCAATCCTCTGTCTCCCGCGAGCTTATAATGTCAGAAAGGTCACATCTTCTCCCTGCCCCTCAGTTTTTTCTTGTGAATATGAGTGTCTCTGGGGTCCCAGTCCACTCTAACTCTGTGGCCCTTTAACTCTTATATCTCCATGTTTTAAAACTGATGTCTCAGCAGTTAAGGACGAAACTCCAAGGACGGGTACCACAAAGCCCTGGGTTCCATCACTCGTTAACGGGATTACTTTTGTAGATGGTTTAGAAAGTGGCGATCTCCAAGCATTGGGCCAGGGAAGCAGCGTACACCAGAACTAAGTTCTGACGGCCCGCTCCTCCTGCCGTGTTTTCTGTCGGCTACCGGCCCAAGTTCTTATTAATGTGGCCCTAGCTCTGATGGATGAATCTGAAAACTCCGATGTAACAACTCTTTAACCTTAGGAATCACCCAAAGGGCCCGTTGGTGCTGGGACGGAAGCCTGTTAGAAGCCAGAACTGCTCTGTTCTGGATTGATCTGCATGGCTTTGGAGTTCCCAGTCCGGTGGCACCTGTGGCAAGGTGGTAGCCCCCTTTCCATGCCACCTAGAGAGGACTTTGCCCATGCACAGAGCAGAAGGTTGCTACAGGATATCATGTGATAGCAGGAGAAAGGGCCCGCTTCTCTCCCTCATTGCTATCACCATGGCCGAGACCCAGCTCCATCCCATTCATTCTTCTGGGTCTTTTACAACTGAAATCCTATTGGAAGGAGGGACTGAGCAAATTCCCACAAGTCTCTCTGGCAGTCGCCAAGTCCTCCTGTCATTGGAAAGTCGACATAAGTAAGATGACAGCAGAGAGAATTAGGGCAGAATTTGTGTGAGGGGGTGGAGGGGATGGAGAGGGCCGAAGGAAGAGCCCGGTTAAGACAAAGCCCATTTTGGGTCACGTCTGCTGAGGTTACAATGCTCTTGTCTGTGGTCCAGTTATCCTTGGTCAGACTTACGTTCTCATGTAGAATCCATCCCTGTTAGGACACTTTTAGTGGAATCAGATAAACAGAACTGAGTGTGATCAGACACTGGCCCGCTGACGATTTGTTCTTAATTGAGGAGGTAGTCCAATGGGGAGGATAGAGACTGGCCTAGAAACCGGGAGTCCTGGCCCAGTTAATGCCACCAGTCCATGCCAACTCAGGCTCATGATGACCCCGAGCCAGTAACTGAACCACTCAGGGCCCCATCCAGCTCTCTGTGACCACAGGGATAACCTGCACTGGGAGAGTTTTCTTAGGAAAGGAACCGGGGCTCAGTATTTCAGTGAGCCCCAGGTACAGGTTCTCTCCTTGGCTGAACAATACAGAAAAATCCATTTGGGGGTGAATGAAGGAAGCAGCATTTTATGTTAATGATTAAATGGGCACAAAATAAACATTTTATTTAGAAGGTTGGGATCCTGGGATAGTGAAGAGAGAGCTGTCCTTAGTGTCAGAAAGACCTGGCTTAAATCTCCCCTCTGAAACACGAAGGAGTGGGTGACACTGGGTAAGTCACTTAACTCTTCAAGACCCCAGACCCCTCCTACAGGGGGAGAAGAGCAGTGATCTTCCCTGATAGAAGGAGTTTTCTTGGGGAAGTTCCTTTATCAGTGAAATCACAGGTTCAATCCAAACAGATAAAAAAAAAAGTTAATTGATGTAGAATTTGTTCAGTTATCTTTTGTGACTGATTCTTTGTGACCCCATCTGGGATTTCCTTGATAAAAGATACTAGAGTGGTTTGCCATTTCCTTCTCCAATCCATTTCACAGATGAGGAAACTGAGGCAAGCAGTGCTAAGTGACTTGCTCAGGTTCACACAGCTAGTTTCTGGAATCAGATTTGAACTTGGGAAGATGAGTCTTGCTGACTCCATGCCCAGCTCTCTGGACACTGTGCTGCTTAATATTAAGACACTAAATATAAAGAGAACTTAAATGGAATCAGGAGGCTCATTTCAAATTCTAGTGCTGACACTTTCCTAGCTTTGGGCTTTTGGCCAAGATACTGAAGCTTTCTGAGTCTCAACTGTCTTGTTTGTGAAATGGGAATAATACTATCCACTCTGCCTCTCTCACAAAGCGCTTCTACAAAAGTACTCTGTGCACATTGAAGTGCTCCATAAATATTATTTTTCATGAATAATAAAATGTTGTGCTTTCATAAAGTAAAATCATTTCCTTCTGCCAGTTTATGAGAGATGGTTTAAGGTCCATAAATGCATCTGTGAATTCCTTTAGGTGCTCGGAAAGTCAGGATCTGATATTTTCTAAACATTAGCAACTTAGCTACTTCAGTGTGTACCATTCCTATTATTCAATCTGCTCACAGACCCAAGGGTGGCGTATTCACATCAAATCATAGTGGACAGAGGACTAGGCTTTGGTATCAAGAGAACATGGGTGCAAATCTTCCCACTGTCCTTAGCCAGGTGGCTCTGGGCAAGTCACTTCATTAATAAGCTATAGAGTAGTTGCCTTGGTGGATGGCATCTCCTATACTGAGGAAATCCAGATCCTTTGCATAATACATATCCTGTTCTTTTTATACCCACAGTGCTTTAGCAGGATGATATTCAGAAGCTTTTACTCTATTTGACTAAAATCAACAAGCATTTCCTAAGGGTCTGCTATATTCAAGACCCTGTGGTAGGCAGTAGGGATACAGAGACAAAACCAAAATTGTTTCTACTCTCAAGTAGCTTATATTCTATAGATAGAGAAATATATGGAATATATACACAAACATCTTTGAAATAAATACAAAAGATTTTTTGGGGGGGCAAGCTATTAACATAATGGGATGCTGGTCACTGTACCATTGGTATCCTGTCTTCCATGTGGTTGGAAGTCTTGATAAATGTCCTTTAACTAACTGAGAGCCATTTGTTTGGATGCTTTTCCCCCTTGCCTCAGATTTCTTCATATTTGTGAAAACTTTTAGAATAATAGTTAATATCTAAATGGAAATTATTTCTATCAGTGAATATTCATAGAATGTGCTGCATAAAAATTATCTCTATGAGCAGCTGTGTTGTTTATTATGCTTGATTAGCTCTTTTTACTCTCTTTTAGCCAATAGACATATTCCTAAAATTAATTGCTTACAAATAGGAATGACAAGGAGAAACATGCAACTTAAGAGAAGCATCTAATGAAGCTTTTTCTAAATCCCTTCTTAAAGATAATAAACCATCATCAGTCAGGTTTGTTTTAAAGTAGTGTTTGTTGAATGAGCATTATTTCTTGTCATTTTTGTATGCTCATTTTTTCTTGTCTTTTCCTTGTATTTGCATTTCATGCTTTTCACTTGTTAGTTGACATGTGACATAATTGTAAAAGGCATTTTCCATACCATTGCCATAGTAGGATTGCCCGTGTTACAATACGGATGTTTAATTTATAGAGGGAGAACCTGATTATGTGAAGGTGTGTTGCATATTGGAATATGAGTCATTGGAACTGGACTATGGGATTTCATATTGAGAAGGGACCTCAGGGGTCATTGAGTCCAACCCACAACTAAAAGATTCCTTTTGGCAGCATCCCTGACAAATCCAGTCTTTATTGAGAGACTCCCACTGAAAGGAAGTCCTCTGGCCTCTATGGGAACAGCTATAGCTTAGTGGACAGGATGCTGAACTTGCTGTTTGGAAACCTGGACTTCAGAGCTTCCCCTCTTACTATCTCTGTAACCTTGACTCCATGTGAGTTATTCTGCATCAGAATCTTCAGTTGTAAAGGGAAGTGTTTGGTCTCGATGCTCTTTAAGGTGTCTTGCTCTGAGTCAAGGTTCCTCTGACTTTCCAGAGCAGCTCCTTCCATTCGTGGAGCTCTCCTTGTTGTATATATCACATACACCTATATGTAACTATTTGCATATTGGTCCCAATTCTGGTCTTTTGGATCAATAAGACTAAGTCTACTCTCTTCCTCATTACAGTCCTTCAGATAATGTTGTCAAATGACCTCCACTCTCCAGCAAGTGAAACTGTATTGGGCTATTCCTTTAAAGGTGTTCGTTCTTAGAAATGACTTTCTACTGTCTGAAATTATTGTTGATCTCCATTTTTATGTAGATATCTATTTTTCATTGAATGTAATCTCTGAATGATCCTATCCTGGAGTTTAATTCACTGAGGGTAATCAGAATATTAAGACAAGATGGCTCCCTTGGACACTGGCTTACCTACCTTATGCCATTCGATCAAATTAATTAGTCCAGCTGCTCACCTTTCCACAAAAGGAGTCTTTCCCTCAGCAAAAGTGAGTCCCTATTTAAAATCTTTTTTGATTTCACAGAATAGTGTTACATCCTAATGAGTTCTGAAGGTCAACTGAAATGTATGACTTAATACAGCTAAGTAGAATAGGGATTCTGAACCCAGGGTCCACACACCCTGGGGGGTCCATGGATAGATTTCAGTGCCCCATGAACGTGGATGGAAAAAGTTATAGCTTTAAATTCACTAAACTCTTAAGAGAAACTTAACATTTTCATCAGCTATGAATGTAGGCAACAAAACCGTATTCTGCAAGGGGGTCTCTAGGATACTCTGGACTACCAAGGAGATACACACATACACACACACACACACACACACACACACACACATACACAGAGGTTGGGATCTCAGTGTACAGCTCCTCTCGTTACTCTCCCTTCCTCAATGAACCACAGAAATTAGCATTTAGAGCAAGGAATTTGTTTTCTCTTTTATCATGTTCTTATGTTGGGGGAAAGATATGATTTCTTAAAATAATACCTTTTCATTTATTATTAATAATAATAATAACAATAAGTAACTAACATGTATATACTACCTTAAGTTCTTTCCATTTTCTTTTGTTTGAATCTTGCAACAACTCTCTGAGATAGGGCTTCCCCTGCTTTACACATGAGGAAATGGAGGCAAAGGGAGGTTGAATGATCTGCTCCATGCTATATAACTAATAAGTGTTTAAAACAAGATTTAAATTCATGTCTGTCTCCAAGTCCATCATTCTATCTACCCAATCACTTAGATATCCTAATTTTGCTTTCATTGTAACAAAATATATTCATGCAAATTTTCAAATCTACAGAAATAATCAAGCAATAAACTAAATAAGTTTTTATGAAGCACCCACTATGTATGAGGAACTGGGCTCTGGGACCTGGGATACAACAACAAAAATCAAGCATCATCTATTTCTAAGGAGCTTGCACTCTGAAAGGAGACCAATGTTCACATACAAATCTAAGACATGGACCTCCATTGGTTGAGATGGGAATCCCTTGTATTAATTCAATCACAAGTCTCTATTTTTATACAAAACAGATAAAAATTCATTCCCCAGGGGAGAAACTCATTGCTGAGGGAGCAGCAAATGGTAAATGGAAAAGATGTCATTCATCCAAAAAGAAATTCATGCAAGGAGTTCTAAAGCAAGAAACCTAATAATCTTTGTTTTATTCCATACAAGGGCACTGAGAAGATATCAAATACATAATTCTGCATAAATTGGCCTCTTTGGAGTGTTTTTTGATTTTAAAAGGAAATAAAAACTCATTTTAATCTAATAAAACTTCCACATGTTATCTTGTGGAAAGAGAATTTTAGAGAGGAGAACTGACTTAACCAGGGTCACACAACTTTTGTGGAAGATTTGAGGCTAGAACCCTGAGTCCTATATTTCATGGATAATCCCATTCCTGCCTCCAAGAAGAAGAACCAGAGACTTGGAGCTGGAAAGACCTCAGAGGGTTTCTGGTACAATCTCTTTATTTAAAAAAATGAGGGAAACAGTCTCAGAGAGTTGAAATGCTTTGTCTATGGTCACTCTGCTACTAAAGATCAGATGCAGGATTTGAATCCAATTCTTTCTGATACCAAGTCCAACATCAGAATGCCTTAGAAGAAGGGTAGGAAAATCATGCTTAGAGACATTAACCAAGCCCTTATTAAAGAGAAAACCCAGAATATCATTATTTACTGTGGGAAAATGTTGGTAAAGATGATAGCTAACATTTATATTAGGCTTTAAGGTTTACAAAGTACTCTACAAATATTATCTCATGACTGATCCTCACAACAACCCTGGGAAGTAAACACTATTATTATACCTATTTTATAGATGAAAAAAACTGAGGCACAGCTTAAGTGACTTGTACAGGATCACACAACTAGGAAGTATCTAAGACAAAACTTGAACTCAGATCTCCTGCACCATGTACCTGCCCTGATAAGGAAAAAAAAATTGGAATTGTCTAGAAAGGGGACACAACAATGGGTCACAATGCTGCTGTGGAGAGTTTCCTTGAGGAGTTAAGATTTAATGAGGGGTAAGATTTGGATGGGTAAAAGAAACACAGTCTAAAGAACTTTCCTAAAATGGGCAAAGCTAGGCACAGAATGGGCTATTAAGGGAAGAAAAAGAAGCTGACCTGAGGGGAGAGAGTTCTCAGATCATTGATTTTTACAGGGAGGGAAAGGACTGTGTTCATCAGTAGTTATCAACCTGAAATACGGAAGATGTCCATTAGTTCCTGAAGGATGTAAGGCAGTAAATCTGAATGGAGACAGCATTCAACATGAGCCCCAAGATAGAAATGTTAGTCTTTTTACTTCAAAAAACTAAAGGGTAGAAGTCAACACTGTGAATGCATTATTGACTCAATTCACTAGTTGAATTCAGTTGTGAACTAATCATATACTTCATATTTTAATTATTAAATCTAGGGAATGTTAATCTATCAATTAACCAACAAATATCTAGTCGATATTTTTTTATGTCAGACACACTGTTAAGTACTAGGGATGTGAAGGTAAAAAAAAAACAGCCCTTACCTTCCAAGAGCTTACATTCTAATACCAAATTAATGTTTATGATTCTTTCCCTCCCATTACCTCAGTATTTGTCATTCCAAATTTTGTTATAAAATAATGAAATTATCATATATAATAAATATAATATAATAAATTATAACAAAAATTGATAATAACCTACAATGTTACAAAGTAGCTAATAAAGCATAATAAATAAACTAATAAGATCCTTTTCCTCATGTGACCAAAGACAAAACAAAAACCTGTATGAGAAGTCACTGTTTTTCAGAGATTCCATATGTTCAAGATTGTTTAATTAAACATATTTAATTGTTATAGTATAATTAAAAGTTTTACTTTCCTGGAAACTAATAACGAGGTTTTTTTAAACTTTATTTTATAACTCCTTTTAACTAAGAAAGTATCCTTAGGGAAAGTAAAGCTGAGTCTAGGGAACATATCAGGAATGGAGTTTGTAATTATCCACTAATTTTAGGTCATGTAAACTGCAAACCTTTGTGATTCCTACTTAAAAAAGGAAAGGTCTTGAATTAAATAGAGTAGTTGTCTATATTTAGCATATACTCATCTTCTCCACTTCATTTTTAGGCAATTGAATGCAAATTAGGACAAGTCTGCATTATTCCAAGACAATCAATTTATGGGGAGAAGGGGCATAGAGGCAAAAGGCAATTAACCAAGATGAAATCAGTGTTTTCCTGTGTATAGATTGTTTTGGTTTTTTATCATCATTTTCTACTGATTATAACATTATGTACATATGTGCAGCATTGGAAAATATCCTTGACCCTTGACCATTAAGATTTGTATAAGTAGTTTAGATAAAAGCCAAAGTAGTCTCTATTTAGCAGATTTATGGGACACACACATCTTGCCTGGACTATCCCAATAGCTGTTTAATGGCTCTCCTTAACTCGTCTCCCCTAACTCTAATCCATCCTTTCTATAGCTTCCAAAGTAATTTTCCTAAAACACAGATTTAAGCATGTCAGCCCCAATTCAATAAATCCCACATTGACCTCCAGGATCCAATGCAAACTTCTCTGGCTGCCATTTACAATCTTTCCCTAAGTGGTCCCATCCCACTTTTCCAGCCTTATTTCACCATCACTCTACTTCATCCATTTGTCAGTCCAAACTAACCATTCTTGACACTGAAGGTTCTACTTTCTTCCTCTAGGAATGGTTTTGCAATGGTTACCTCGCCTGCGCCTCTTAGAATCCCTAGTTGCTTTCAAGGCTCAACTGATGAGTCACTTCCTATATTAAATCTTTTGCATTCCCCACCAAGATTCAGGATCCCCCTTCTCAAATAAAGCTGCCTCATGTCACTTCTGTATGTATCCACCTGACTATATGATCTTTCCTGGCTAGATTCCTTGTCTCTTGAAAAAGCTGTTTTGCTTTTGGTTCTGTATTTCTGATCTCTAGCACAGTTCCTGGCACATAGTGGGTCCTTTATAAGTCCTTGTTGATTGATGGATTCAAAGGTAAAATATAATAAATGTATATAAGTAGGGATAAAAGTAAAGTTTTAATAGGAATGAATGTGTATCCAGGTCCAAAAGACAGGAGGAAATAAATGAATGACCTAAGAACAAATAAACTCAGTTGGGGGGGGGGGGTTGTCTGTCATTTCAAGAAAACTAATGACATCATGAAGATGATATCTTGATTTGCTCATGAATTGGATTTAAGAGAGATAGAGGCACACAAAGTCATCAGTCTCACTCCTCCAGAGTCATTGAAATTCAGTGGCAAGATAAAAGTTAAGGACTAGTGAGACTCCAAGATACAGTGGGTGATCTTGCCCTTCATAAATTAAGATCTTTCCTAAGTCTCAGTTAGTCTGAGGCAATACCTATTCAATGACAAAGGAATAGACAAGGATTAAGACAAAAGATGACCTGATTTATCATTTAGAAAATATCAGTTTTGCAATAGAATACCCTCAAAATTTTTGTACAGAAGTGAAATTGCTATTGACATTAATTCTAAGTCACCTAAACCTAAACAATGAATCATACAGGCTTGAGTTGGGGGTTCCTATGGCCGTTCAATGAAAGTCAGAGTGATTCGGATTTAAAGGATAGTCAAATACCTCTCTTGGGCTACATAATAGGATTTTTGTAAATCCTGATTTTTTTCCAGAGCCATATTTCAAGAAATCAAAAATAAAAACTGCACAGGGACAAAAAGCAAATTTTCCCAAATGTTTTAGGAAAAAAATAAATTAATTGCTAAAAAGTAATTTTTAAAAAAATAATAGCATCCAAATACCAAAATATCTTACAAAATATAGGTAGTCAAGCATATTTCTATGGACAGAATACTCACATGTGGACCCCAAGTGGAGAGAAGGACAAGAGGTAACAAGATGAAAAAATAGAAAAAAAAAGATGAAGGAGAAGAAGAAAGAGACAAAGAAGAAATAAGATGAAGAAGAGACAATGAAGAGATGAAGAAGAAAAAACAAAGAGAAGAAATGATGAAGAAAATAGACAAAGAAGATATGAAGAAAAGAAGCAATGAAGAAGAGAGAAAGAAGAAGAAATTAATAAATAGAAGTATTCAAGTATGGATTTACATATTTGTACATGTTTCCATCTAACAGTGGCCTTCTTTAGTGTGAGGGAGGTAGGGAGGGAGAAATTAAACTCAGAACTTAAATCATAGAAAATTAAACTTAATCTAATTTATTTTTTTAAAAGAAATAGATCATAAACTTGACATCATTGTATAGTAATAATGGAGAACATTGTTTAGAGATGAAAAAATCCATATACACCCAGGGAGAAACCTGTGGGAATTGAGTGTGGACCACAACATAGCATTTTAATGCTTTCTGTTGTTGTTTGCTTTCATTTTGTTTTCCTTCTCAGGTTTTTTTCTTGTAGATCTCATTTTTCTTGTACAGTAAGATAACTGTATAAATATTCATACATATATTCGATTTGTCATATATTTTAACATAATTAACATGTATTAGATTACCTGCCATCCAGGGGAGGGGGTGGGAGGAAAGAGAGAACAATTTGAAACAGAAGGCTTTGCAAGGGTTAAAGTTGAAAAATAACCCATGCATATGTTTTGCAAATAAAAAGTTTTAATAAAAAAATAATAATGGGGAACTTCAATTAGAAGAAGAAAGAACTGAATTGGTTATCCTTTCAATTTCCAATTCCTTTTCACTACAAAAAGAAATACTACAAATATTTTTGGACATGTGGGTCCTTTTCATTTTTTAGGATATCTTGGTTATACAGACCCAGTAATGGTACTATCTTCATTAAAGAGTATGCATTTTTATAGCCTTTTGAGTATAGTTCGCCAGAATGGTTGGAAAAATTCACAACTCCACCAACAATGTATTAGCGTCCCAGTTTTTCCAAATCCCCTCCAACAGTTATCATGATCATTTCCTATCATCTTATCCAATCTGAGAAGTGTGTACTAGTACCTTAGAGTTGTTTAAAACTGTATTTTGCTAATCAATAGTGATTTAGAGCATTTTTTCATATGATTATTGATAGCTTTAATTTCTTTATCTAAAATTTTCCAAATAGGTCTTTTTTCTCTTGCCTCTTTCTTTTTGGTTCTCTGTCTCTCTCTTTCTCCTTAAAAAAAAGTTAAAAGAGTTAATGACTATTTGATTTTCCTTAATGATAATCTCATTATTCACATAAGGGAGAGAAACAAACAAAAATGGAATCCTATATCATTATTATTTTCATTAACAAGGAGGACCTTGGTGATATGATGGTGTAAAAATGGTGGGGATTTTGCAGGAAGCAATTATTGTATTTTAAAATTTATACTCAATTAAAGAAAGGAAGTAATAGTCTGCCATTTACCACCATTTTGTGAGAGAAGATTTCAGAGTTTAGATAAAGAAGAGGTAACATCCTATTTTATAATTCTTTAAGGAAGTAAGCCAAGGAGGGATGGGAAGTTTTCAAGGGTAAAATTAAAAAGACATAAAAGGAAACAGTTCCAATGGGGGAAAAACAGGAAATTTATGTGGCTGAAAAGATAATTTATTAACCATCTTAGATTAAAAATAAATAATACAGATGATAGAAGTGAGGGACGTACAGAACAATGACAGAGAGCTTCTGTTGCATATGTACTATTCCATTTGTTCTTTAAAACCCTGAAAAAATATTCTAATGTCCAAAAGTATCACAAAACAAAAGGAAAACAGAAAAGAAGAGATCTCATGTCAGATGTCCTTAATTTTCTCAGTTGTTTTCAGGTAGTTAAGGGATCAGGAGATGTTGGGACACTGAAGAATAGATGTAAACAATTGCTATGATGAACACTAGAGGGAGGCAACTAGAGATGAACAAAAGGAGAGGTGCTGAGAATCCAGATGAGGCATGGATTTGTTGCCAATCCAAATGGCCAGGTTCCATAAATGTTTTCCAGTAATGCTTAGAAGCCCAGAACACAGTAAAAGCAGGCAGAGGTTTTTACCCAGAACTGCATATTGTAAATGTAAACACGATGCCGGAAAATAAATTAATGGTGGTTTCTATGAGCAAAGACTAATGGAAATGACTCATCTGGCTAATGCAAGTTGGGTAGATTAGCTGGTCAAAACCAGAAAAGGTTGGTGGGCTGCGAGAATAGGGAGGGATGGAGGGGCTGGTACAGATGAAATCATAGAATTTTAGAACTGGACCAATGATTCTAAATCTGTCAGTCATTTGGCACCCTGAGGCAATGTTCTATTGCCCTACCCTAGTTACAGCTCTGAGATTGGTGGGGGAAAGCCTTCATAAACTTCTGACAAAATATTCACTTACTTTAGTTATTTATTAATAACTTCAGGATTTCACTTATATTCAGCTATTTAAACTCTAATAGAATACAATCTCTTTCAGGGCAGGTACCATTTATTATTTTGTTCCTGTATCCACAGTGAATCACAAACAGTAAGAACTGGGTAGTGCAGTGGATAGAGCACTGGGCCTGGAGTCAGGAAGAACTGAGTTCAAATCTGGCCTCAGATACTTTAACTTTGTGGTCCTGGGGAAGTCACTTCATCCTCATTTGCTCAATTCTCAACTGCTGGAAAAGGAAATGGCAAAACCCTCCAGTATCTTTGCCAAGAAAACCCCCTTGACAGTGTCTTTGGAGGGACATAGAGTCTCACATACAATTGAATAAAAATACTTGATAAATGCTTGTAGAATTGAATGGTATTTGAATATGAGGCTTGTCTCACACCTGGTCCTCTGTGCCCTTTAGAGCCCTTCACTGTCAAGATTTATTAATGCAAAACTCTCCATATTTTTGTATTATGAACTGAATAGGTCATTTGTGTGTCAGTTGTTCCGTCCTGGACTGACGCTGGCTGGACTGACCCAAGTGCTTCCATTGCTTCCTGGCAATTCTGTTAACCTTTAAAATTTCTGGTGACCTCTAGAGCATTTTCTTTTTCTTTGGGGCTGTAGTTTGTTAAAATCCTGTTTCAGATGATTCTTTATTCTGTGACCCTTGACAAAGATCCAGGGTCCTAAGATACCTGTCGCCTTTGTTTCCTATTCTTCAAAATGACTGGGCTATACTCATTGGTCTTTAAGGTCCTTACTGGTTCTGAATCAGTAATTATTTGCTACTCTTAATGACTTTGTGCTTGACTTCTTCGCATTGATCCATTAGCAATCATGAGGATAAACAATTTTCTTATTCACCAACATGACAAGTGGGAAAGTGCTAGAAAGCTCAAGAAGAATATGGCAAAAATCATCCAAGACAAGACAACACACAGATCGATACTTGGAAATGTCATTAGGAGCCTGAACACAAAGACAATCCACAAAAAAAGGAAAACACGCTGTATGATTATCAAATGGAAGTTGCCAATGTTTTCCAGTACCTAGAAATTTTACAGATATAAACAACAACTATGGCCTTCAAATAGGAAATTAGGTGGCTACCAGTTTTATTCTCATGTTTTCTCCTTAATGGCAGGGGGGAGAGAAGTCCATTGGGCTTAATGTCATGATGGGCTCATGATACCCAGGTCTTGGAAAGTTGACCATTTCCTTCTTCAATCCAGAAATAATTACATCTAATTCCTATATTTGGGAGCTTGTTAAGGATTCATTATCATTACATTCATCATTTCAGTAGGTTTGTTATTTTTTTCTGAGGTAGGAATTTTCCAATATTCTGTCTCCTTCACTCTATACCAAACTCCTCCTCTTCTTCCTCCTCCTCTTCCTCATCTTCCCCTCTCCCTCTCCCTTTCCCTCTATCTCTCTTCCCTCTCTCCCTCTTTCCCCTTCCTCTCCTCTCTTCCTCATTCCCTCCCCCCCTCTCTCTTTCTTTCTTTCTCTATATATCCTTTAAATTCTCTTTTATAATGGAACAGGATCTGTCTCTATGGAAATATTTATAGGAGTTCTTTTCTGGTGGCAGGGAGTTGGAAATTGAAAAAAATACCCCTCAATTAGGGGATGGTGGAACAAACTGTGTTGTATGATTATGATAGAATACTATTGTGCTATAAGAAGTGATGAGCAGGTTGTTCTGTGTAAAATCTGGAAAGATTTAGTATGAACTGATGCAAAGTGAAATAGGCTATGTACAAAGTAACAGCAGTATTGCGAGATGTTCGGAAAATGTGAATTATTTGGCTGTTCTCAGCAATACAATGTTCCAAGGCAACTCAGAAGGATTTAGAATGAAAAAATGCTATTCATCCTCAGACAAAGAACTGATGGTGATTGAATGCAGATTGAAGCATATTTTTTAACTTTATTTTTCTTTAGTTTTTTGTCTGTTTTCTTTCACAATATGGTTAATGTGGAAATAATGTAACTACACAAGTAAAACTTATTTTGAAACTTGCCTTCTTAATGGGGAGGGAGGAGGGAGAAAGAGAGAAAAAAAGTTTTCAAAATGAGAATTTAATTTCAAAATTTAATTTCAAAAATTTAAAAATTGTTTTACATGCAATTGAGAGAAAATCAAATACTAAATAAAATTTAAAATAAGTGCTTTTAAATAACTAAATTCCATTTTCTGTAATGGGGTTTAATTTTTGGTGTATTCTCTCGTCTAAGAATATTGACTTTTGAAAGATTTGGGTTGCAGCAAGCTCAGTAACAGATGAGGATACAGTAGACATCAAAGCCATTATTCAAAATTCTGATTTTTTCAGATCTCAATCCAATGCTCTACTTATGTTGCCTTCCACATTGGTACTATTGTAAACCGATGATTACCACTTTGGTGTATAATATGTGCAGAAACTACTAAACTCAAATAGAAGACTTGAAAGAGTTAACAGAACACTGAAAAGAACACTAATGTTTATTTGAAAGAAATTGCTAATGTAAAATACCCACAGATTCCATGTCCAATAAATACAGTAAATCTTTGCTATCTTGCCAAACAAATGTTCTGATTAATAAAGCTGACAAATGTACATATCATACATGGTTGGCCAATTTTCAAAGAAGTGAAATGAAACAAAATTCACAAATCTACAACCACAGTTTAGGTAATTCGCTATTTGATGACTCAGAAAGGACTTCAGGACTGTATAAAAAGGCTAGTTATAAGTTGAACATGCTATTTTATTAACAAAAAGTAGAATATTGTATTTCTTGTAAGAATTTTTAAGAAATTAAATATATCTAAAGAATACTTTCCTATTTCATGGACCCCATGCTGTTACCTGATTTCTCTCCACTGAGGGATCTTGCATAACCCTACCATCCCTTGTCATTCTGTGTCATTCTTGTCCACGTGTCTCTATGGACTCTATAATGCACCTGTTCAATGCTGAAGTCCTTTCATTGTTCTTAGAGTACAGTGCTCCCTTAGCCTGTCCATCTGTTATTAACCACTCTCATTCACCCTATGAATGACTCACCTTCTCTCCCAATCACAGACACCTTTCTTAATGGCTTTTGTGCCGCTTCCCGTGTTCAAGGTATCAATGACATTATGCCATAGTCTCTTTACACCCGCCATGTGGATCCCCATTGCCCTTTGGTCATATGCAGTTTTAATAATTTGATGATCCTGTTCCATGATTTACAGCCATATAGCACGCAGGGAGAATATTAGTATTAAAGAGATGAGATTTTATAAGCATTATGCAAGCAGCGTGGGGTCATCGGGAGATATGGCAGCCAACGATGAAATGTAAACTTGGAATGCATTAAGGGAAGCCTGGTATTCCCAGGAAGGGAGAGAAGACTCCCACTGGGCTCATCCCGTATCCGACAACATCTGGAGTCTTGTGTTCAGTTCTGGGCACCAAGTTTTAGGGAAAACACTGATCAAGGGGAGAATATCTAAAAGAACCCAGTACCCATCACATAGTAAGTGTTCTATAACCATGTGTCCATGTGCTATTATTATTTTATCCGTAATGGCCATCATACTCCATGGTGAATATGTGGCTGAGAGGCAGCAGCTAGGTAACTCAGTGAAGAGAGAAAGGGACCTGAAGTCAGAAAGACCTGAGTTTGAACTCAGCCTCAGGCATCTTCTAGCTATGCAACCTTGCTCCAGTCACTGATCGCTACCTGCCTCAGTTTCCCATTCTGCTAAATAAAGAAAATGCCCATGGTCATTGTAAGGCTCCAGTGAGGTAATATTTGTTAAGTTCTTGGCAAACTAAAACTCTACAGAAACTCTGAGGGATGTTTAGCCTGAAGAAAACACCTTACAGGGAACGTGATCATTGTTTTCAATATCTGAAAAGCCATCATGTGGAAGAGTGATTGACCTGGACTCCTTGGTCCTGAAAGGCAGAACTGGATATAATTAGGGAATCATTTAGGGAGACAAATTTAGATCCAAATATGGAGGGGGACCTCATCTAATAAGGAGAGCTCTCCCAGAAAGGGAGTTACCTTCTGAGTTAGTGGGTTACGTTCCACTGGGAGACCTTCAATCAAAGGCTGGCAACCACTTTTCATTCAGTTGGTTATATACCAACCGAAGGGCATTAACCTCCATCATGTGGAAAGAGTTTAGGATCTGGAGCCAGGAGAGGGAGGCCCGAATGCCAGTTCTGCCTCTTAGTGTCTGTATCAAGCGTGAGGTACGAGGGTCGGGGGGGTGGGGGTGGGATAGGACCCTTGCTTCACATGAGTTCAGCAGCTTCATTCTACCTGATGAGGTAGTCTCAATTGAGGTAGTGATGGTCACCCCATGGGTGATAGCAACATGCAACCAGCTCTTAAGTGCTACAGTATTCCAGGCACTGGACACTCACAGGAGAGACCCCTCGAATGCATAAGGATATGAACAAAGCCCCCATGAAGCAGATCAAAGATAATCTGGGGGCAAAGGGAAGAAAATAGGAACAACCAGAAGTGAGTAGGGAATAACCTGAAAGCTCTCAGGAGAAGGTGCATTTGAGCAGTCTGGAAGAGAGAGGGACAGATGGACAGACAGACACTGACACAGACAGAGAGACAGAGCCAGAGAGAGCAAAAAGTAAAAGAAACAGTGGAAAGAAAGAAGGGAAAATCAATAAAGAGACAAAGAAGAAAAGGTAAAACAAAGAATAGTTTGCAGAGAGAAGGGAGTTAAAGAATCCTCCACCAGGAAGCAAAACAAAACATGACGTGACATTTTTGGTCGTGTAGTTCTATTCTAGGTGAATTAATTACTTTGGGGGATACAAGGGATTAATGTAATCTACTAATTAGTACAACCTGAAACAATAACTTTCCCAATGATAATGTGATAGCCCCAAAGAGTTAGTCACCTTTCCAAACCGCCTACTTGCTCGCAGGGCATGCAGTACATAATTGGAGAATCTGACTTAAGTATTATCT
This sequence comes from Myrmecobius fasciatus, assembly GCA_023553655.1. Lineage (NCBI taxonomy): Eukaryota > Metazoa > Chordata > Mammalia > Dasyuromorphia > Myrmecobiidae > Myrmecobius > Myrmecobius fasciatus. Next base: position 70,834 of record JAJPUD010007666.1, read on the forward strand.
ACCCCTGCCCATGTAGCAGAGAAAAGAGACAGACAGTTTGCAGTGGTGTTCAGGCCATTTGTCATTCCTGTACCGTCTCCCCGTGGGTCTGTAACAACAAACCCCACAGGCTTACCATGAATCGCCCCAGTAGAGAAAGAATCATCTCTTCTCCTTGATGGTTTGTTGGTAGCTTAATAAATCCATCACTGGACATGATGTACAGAAGACCTGAATTCAATCCTTCCTAAGACACTTCCTAATATGGCCAGTCATGATAGCTAGTGTTTGTATGTCGATCTAAGGTTTCCAAAGCACTTGGCCAATGTTATCTCATTTGATTCTCACAAAATCCCTAAGAGTATATGCTACTATTATCACCATTATTCAAATGAGGAAACTGAGACTGAAAAAGGTCAGTTTACTTGCCCATGATCAAATGAATAGGAAGCATCCAAGGTCAAGTTGGAAGTCAAATCTTCCTGACTCTAGGTCCACCTGACTCCATTGTCCCATCGATTTCATCAGTATTGGTGGAGTATTGACTGACTATAAAACAGCCACTGAAGTGCTGAGCTCTGCCTTAGTTTCCTTCCTCTATAAAATACAGGATGTGAAGTAAATGACCTTTATGGTACCTTCTAGCTCAAGATCAATGATATTACGATCTTTCCCTCTCACTACATCTCACTAACAACATCTGTCTTCTCCCAATTAATATGCTAACCACTATGGTCAGTCAATTAATAAGCATTTAGGAAGTTCTTACAATGTGCTAAGCAGTGGGATTATAAAAGGAATCTAAAGATAGTTCCCTACTCTCAAGGAGTTTACAACTAATGGGGAAGTCAGCAAGTAAAGAAATATATACAAATACTCTCCGTGCAGCATAAATAAGAAGTAAATAAAAGAGGGAAGGACTAGAATGAAGAGACTTTGTGAAAGACTACCAGTAAAAGATGAGATTTTAGTTGAAAGCAAAGCAGAATGTCCAGAAACAGTGGAATGGCAGTCTCATTTCCTTTCTTTCTGACTATTGAAAAGAAAGAAGGAAGGAAAGAGGCAAAGAAATGAAGGAAGAAAAGAAGAAAAGAAAGGAGGAAAAAGGAAGGAAACAAGGAAGGAAGGAAGGAAGGAAGGAAGGAAGGAAGGAAGGAAGGAAGGAAGGAAGGAAGGAAGGAAGGAAGGAAGGAAGGAAGGAAGGAAGGAAGGAAGGAAGGAAGAGAGGGGCAAAGAGAGAGACTGACTTTGACTATCTTTCACATTTATGCTGACACAAGTTAAGTGCCCTTTGCGAATACAAAGTCTAAGATATATTAAAAATATAAAACCCTAAACACATAATGAATCTGGTTAAATGACATTAAATGAAAATACATCCATTGCACTGTAATTGATTCCTATCTAGTGACATTGGATTTTCACTAGAAAATGAGAATTCTGGAGGAAGATGAGGTCAATTACTCCCTAGACAGTTTGACAAGAAGTAAGTAACCTTGGATAATTGAATTCCAGTAATGAAGTGAATCTCAGAGTAGTCTAGCTCAATGTGCACATGATCAATTACCCCCAAGATTTGGATGTAGGTCTTTGGAGACCTCCTGAGAGAAGGAAGCTACCACTTCTCCAAGAAACTCACTCCACTTTTGCCCAGCTCTATTCATTGATGGTTTTTTCTGACACTGATCCTAAATCTCTCCCTCTATACCTTCCACCCCTTGCTCCTGATTCTACTCTGTGAGGTCAAATAGAAATATGCTTAATCCCTGTTCCAACAGATATTTCTTAAGTGCATTAATACACACCAGGAACTGTACTAGGCTCTGGGGGCTTCAAATGAAGCAAATGAATATTTTCCTACACTCACGGAGTTTATAGTAGAGCAGATTCTATAATATGTGGGTATTTAAGTACATATTCCAAATGACTGCGTTTTAAGAACATGAAAGCTCCAACTATTCTCCTCCGTAAGTCTCTCCTCTGGACATTACTTCCCCAGGTACTTCAGTTTATCTTATGGCATAGTCTCTCACTTTTCCATTTCAAAAATTATTTTGCCCAGAACTGACCAGAAGAGTCCACATGGGCTCTGAAGGAGGCAGAGGACAATGGGGTTCCCCAGTCCTGGACACTCGGCCTCTTTAATTCCTGCTTAATGGTTTAAGCAGATTCTCTGGCTCTACTGCTGCCTCCTTTTGGTCTTACAGCCACTAAACCCCTCTTTATTAGGGTCTGGCCATGCTTTCTCTACTTGGCAAGTTGGCTTTTGATGCCAAGTCATGTCAAGCACTCACCATAGATTAGGAACTCTGCTAAACACTGAGAATACAAAGAAAGGCCCAAAAGAGTCCTGTCCCCATGGAGCTCACCTTTACAGCTATTCCATTTGAAACTGGGACTCCTGGGAGGCTGGTAGACCCTCTGTAGCTGTTTTCTAGGAGGGCATGTACAGGAGTTACAGAGAGCAAGAGGTGTGTAGGGGTCGTTACCTCATTTATGTCCACATAAATGGAACTGCAAATCTATTGACGAATCCAAGAGAAGATGCCATCTTGTTTACTTTGAGTCATTCTGTGAGCCAATGTAGTATTGCTGCCAACTGGCCTTATGTCACCTGCATCCCTGAAAAGCAAGCTGCCTATGTGTGAGTAGTTTTCTGTCTCTTCTTCTTTTTCCTTCTTTCTTCTTCTTCTTCTTCTCCTTCTTCTTCTTCTTCTTCTCCTCCTCCTCCTCCTCCTCTTCCTCTTCTTCCTCTTCCTCCTCTTCCTCTTTCTCCTCTTCTTCTTTTCTTCTTTCTTCTATCTTTTCATTCTTTTTCTTGTTCTTCTTTCTTGTTCTTCCTCTCCTCCCCTTCTCCCCTCCTCCCCTCCTCCTTTTCCTCCTCCTCTTCCTTCTCTTCCCCTCCTCTTCTTTCTTCCTCCTTCCTTCTTCCAAACAGGATGAAGTGATTTGCCTAGGGTCACACAGCTAGTAAGTGTCTAACTAAGGCCAGATTTGAATTCATGTCTAGCTGCTCCCATTCCTTCTTTACTCTTAGCAAGAGAGCTCAACAGTAGTGTTCATGACTTCTTGGCTCAGGGGATTCTTTTATTTCCTAGTGTATGGCTAAACTTTTATAAATTCTAAGTTGTCTTATATTTTTAATGCCTGAGTTATTGAGACAATGCTGGTTCTTTTCTTCAAAGTTATAATCACTCCAGGATTTGGTAGTCCTAAAACAGATATTTTTTTGGTTTTTAGGATGGAGAGCCTACGGAGGCACAGGAATCCCCCACAATTTCTGAGAAGTCCTGGCATTCAGGAAGTGCGTGCTCCACTTCGGAAGAGACCTGAAGAGGAGTGTAAGTATGCTGAATTGAGTTTAGAGGAATGTCTAAGTAATTGCTGCTTAACTGGGATACCAAATCTGAAAGCCCTAAGTGTCTCATTGTAATATATTAACAGACATCATTTAAAGAAATTAAGTTTAGAGAAATGATTGTGGAGTGGTAGATAGACCAAGATGATAATTATGACCCTCTAAGCAAGTGAGGAGGAATCTTTACAATTTGATTTTCCATTAAAACACTTCTATTCCACTACAAGCTTTCAATAAGACTTTGCCTTGCTATCAAATATGGGGACCATGTATTGTGACATTAATATTGTGAATTAGGGTAGGATGATATAATGGAGAGGAATCTGGTCTTAGTGTTAGGGCTATCTCGGCTGAGGTCCTTCCTCTTCCACATCCTTACTTTGTCAACTTGAGCAGGTCAGTCCCCCAACTGATCTCTAAATTGCAAAAGAATTATAGAGCTGCCTTTGGAGAGGAGGCTCCCTCACTAGGACATCCCTACATTGAGGATCTTTCTTTCTAGATATTTATATTGATTTCTATACCAATAGCTGTAGCCATATCTATATTTCTTTCTGTAGCCCTTTTCCTAACATTAAATAAAGATGTGGATTTAGTTATTATCCACAAATATCCATATAGCATATAATCTATTAATCCTTTACAAGATCATCATATGTAAAACAAGAAAGGGTTCTTTAGGTCATATCATTCAATCCTCTCATTTTATAGATAAGAAAAAAGAATTCTAGATAGAAGAAATCAATCAATCAACAAGCATTTATTAAGTACCTACTATGTTCCAGGCACTAAACTAAGTAGGGGAGAAAGTCACAAAGCTATTAAATAGCAGAGTCAAGATCTGAACCCAAGTTTTCCCAATCCAGTTCTTTCTACCATGCTGTGCAGTCTCCACTGAGGAGTTAACATCCCCATCCCTACAGGAACCTTTGAAACTTTTCCCTTTAAAATCCTAAATATTTCCCAAAAGGATGGAGAAACAAAAGCTTACTATCTTCTCTTCCTCCTTCAGTTGGGGGAATTTTTCCCTTAGAAATTAGGACTCCATGGAAAAATAGATGTTTAGACACTGTGAACTCAGGAAGAACTAAAAGTAAGGGTACCTGCTCCTAATATAAGTTTTGTTGATTTTGTATATCTTCTCTGCATACACATTGTTAGTGCCTTGGGGTGGGGACTGTTTCACTCTATGTCTTCAATGCCTGGCGCACAGTAGGTACTTAATGAATATATACGGAATGAAAAATGTCACTAAGACAAAATTCCTTCCTTAATGCAGCTTATAATCTTATAAAAGATAGTATAATTATAAAGAGAATTATAATTTAAAATGAAATTTGATATATATTTACTAGTTAATTATTATGTCTTGGCTAAGCCAACCAACATTTATTAAGTGCCTCCTAATTGATAATTAGAATAATAATGATACTCTACATTTGTAGAGTATCCCAAGCTGTAAATACCTTATCTCCTTCATAACCACCTCATGTGACAGGCTCTCCCTCCATTACTATGGCCATTTTGTAGCTAGGGAACCTGAAGTTCTCTCTAAATGTCTGTGTATCAAAGCTCTTTAGCTCTCTGCTTCTGTCTGGAACTTTGCTTTTTGATATAAATAAGATCAAGTATTGTTCAGAGTAAGCGGATGGACATAATGGTGGGCTGTTGTAATCAAGGTGTGGACCACTGGGATGTGATTTCTCATTTCTACTAGAAAGTGGCTGGTGCACATATTGCTGCTTGTCCAACCATATGCATCTCACGTTTTTAAAAGCCATATTGTCTTGTATAAAAACCAACTGCATTAAACCTCTGCCCACTCACAGCCGAAAGAGCAGCCTCTGTACAAATGGCACAGATGGCACTGCCAGTCTAGAGCATCACAACTCTTGCAGAGTCTCCTTCTACAGTGTTAGATCCACTATTGACAAGGAGATAGTTTTGCCCACCTTTCCACAGAACTTTGTGAATTCTTGTTGGATTCTGGGAATCATCAGGAGGGAGTTCTCAGAGATGCAGCTAAATAGGGGAGCACCGGATTCTTGTCAGGGACACAGAGAAATCCTCCTTGAGGGATCCTTGTTGCTTAGCTTAGGACTTGGGGACTGATTGTAATCACTGTGTACATCCTGGTTTCACATATAGAGCGGGCTGACTTTATTTAAATGAAAACAAAAGCACTTCTCAATTCAGGATGAATGCAATCCATGGTTCAGAACGTGTTCAGTTAAAAGCTCCGAAGTTTGCCGGGAGGTGTGAATATTTGTCATGTGTCCCACATGCTGGAGACTGATACATTTACTATCCTCAGGCCTCTTGTACTGTGTGAGATCCATCCCTGCCATTGTCCCCACACTATGCAATTTATTCCAAAGATTGTTCCACTCTAACACCTGATTTTTAAAGCATATATTAAGCACCTTCCGTTTGTAAGTTACTTTTTTTTTGGAGGCAATGAGATAAAGTTACCTGCTCGGGGTCACACAGTAGGGAAAGGTTAATTGATTTGCCCAGTCTTCCAAATAATAAATGTTAGAGGTAGAATTTGAACCCAAGACCTCTGTCTCCAGATACAGCACTATTCCAAGGCTCGGTTCTCTTCTTCAGACACAGCATTTCTAAGTCCCCCCACTATAGGACCCATAGGATTTCCAGTTCTACCATTAACTGTGGCTTTGGGGAGAATCTGCTCCTGTATTGTGGGAAGGACAGTTCTTGTGACACAAGTAACTCGTGGCATTTTCCATTTCTTCTGGTGGAGCCGAAGGTCATACGTGCCCTTGCTTTGCTTATTTTATTTCACCTGTAGAATGGGGCTTAATAGTGTGGGGAGCACCCACAGAATTGCTAGGAGGGCCGGCTGACCAACTGTGTGGAGGAGACTGTGAGCTAATGGCCTCTGCTATTGTGAGTAGTTCTCACTCTTATCTTCCTCTCAGGATGTTAGGGCCTCTGCTGGGAGCCCAGAGCAGCCCGCCACTTTATATGCCCCAGAGACCAAAGTGGCAATTTAAACCTTAATTAAAACTGAGGAGATGAGAATTCTGTCATGAAGCCACTGTCTCTGTAATTATTGAATTCAGCTCAATCTTGTGAGATAAGATAAAATTGGAGATATTTAGTTTGTTAGGTTCAGCAGGCAGGAACTTCGGAGGGAAGCTCAGGTTGGGTCTGTTTCCCTTAGTCAATCAGTCTCTTTGGATCAGGATTTCTGGACAATGGCACTGCTGGCTCTGGAGATGCCCAGGGCACTGAGAAGCTTGCCCATGGGCTCACAGCCTGTCTCTGGAGGCATCGAGTCTCCATATCAGCAGCAGGTTACAAGAGGCCATTCTGCACTGGTGCTGGTGGAAGGATCCACCTCTGTGAGAATTCCTTCCATCAATGGAGCCTCTTCTAGTCCCATTCCATCCCATAACCCGTGGTTCTTCTGCAGGAAATAAAAAGAATATAATTATTTGTTCAGCTTTAGATAGAGCAGTAACTAGAGCTAGGAGTCTCCCTGGACTTACGGGGTTGTTTTAAATGGAAAAAAACCAAGCATTCTGACATCAAAGAACAATGGGGTACACGGACATATAGATGGCAGGTTAGACCTGGACTTCAGAAGGCTTGGGCTGATTCTTCCAGCTGTGTAGCTGAGTGTCTGTGGAACCCTGGGTGTATTATATAACTTTCTGAACTTCATCTTCCTCATGTTTAAAATAGAGATGCTCCATGGAGCTCTTATGAGACTCAGATGAGATAATGTATGCTTTGTAACACTGCTTTGGGTTAATATGTGTATTTTTATTTAATCAGTTTCTAAAGTTCCAGCACAAATTTTAGTTTGAATCTTAAAACTAGGCTTGTTTCTAGCATTAGTTTAATTCAAATCAGCCATCTCCTCAAGGAGGAGCTGTCCAGGGTATCTTCCTGAAGGTTTGATCCATTCTTTTCATCTTCAAACTCTACCTTTGCCTCTTTGATCAGCTCCAGGTGCAGTACTGAATGTTAAACTGTCTTGTGGATCTGAACTTCCATGTAGAGTGTTATTTCGCTCTTAAATTTATTTTTATTAAGTATGAAAATTGTTTTAAGGTATTACATCTTCCTTTGAATTCTCAAACACTGCTGTACTGATTTTGAATGCAGAAAATGAGAAGACTGATCAATTATCTTGCCAAAAACCCTGTTGTTGAGGAATACATGATAACCAAAGATGGATTTTCCATAAGCATCAAAACCAATGATTTATTTTATTAACTTTCTTGCTAAAAGCATATTTGAATATTGATGAGAAATACAATGAGTCTTTGATCCTTCTTTTGCTCTTTCAGCAAATATGATGCCTACAACTTGATAAAAATTGTGTGTAATAAACACAACATCATAAACTGTGAGTTAAAAGGGACAATGAAGGCTACCTGGTTTCATGTGTCCCTGAATGAGAATCTTTTCTTCAATGTTCTTGAGATATGGTCTTTCCAACCTGAGCTTGGAAATCTCCAGAGGAGGAGAACCTATCCCAGCGCCAAGGCAGCTTGTCCCACTTGAGAGTTTAATTGCTAAGGAATTCTTCCTATGTATCTTTTTAAAGTAATAGTTTTTTTTCAAAATATATGCAAAGATAGTTTTCAACATTCGCCCTTGCAAACCTTTATGTTCCAAAATTTTCTCCCTCCCCTAACCCCTAGACAGCAAGTAATCCAATATAGGTTAAACATGTACAATTCTTCTATGTGTATTTCCACAATTTTCATGTTGAATAAGAAAAATAAGATCAAAAAGGAAAAAATGAGAAAGAAAACAAAAAGCAATCAAACAACAACAAAAAGGTGAAAACATTATATTGTTATCCACATTCAGTCCCTATATTCCTCTTTTTGGATGCAGATGGCTCTCTCCATCACAAGTCCATTGGAACTGGCTTGAATTAGTTCATTATTGAAAAGAGCCACATCCATCAGAATCGATCATCGTACAATTTTGTTGCTGTGAACAATGATCTCTTGGTTCTGCTCACTTCACTCATCATCAGTTCATGTAAATCTCTCCAGTTCTTTCTGAATGCTGATTGTTTCCTACCAAAACAATAATACTCCATAACATTCATATACCACAATTTATTCAGCCATTCTCCAATTAAAGGGCATCCATTCAGTTTCTAGTTTCTTGCCACTACAAAAAGGGCTGCCACAAACATTTTTGCACATGTGAATACTTTTCCCCTTTTGTGATCTCTTTGGGATATAGGTCTGGTATCACCTATCTCCTTACAACTTCCAGCCATCATTCCTAGTTCTGTGCTCTGAGACCAAGCCAAAAAGGAGAATTCTTTCTACAAATATTTGAAGAAAACCAACATTTTCCTTCTTAAGTCTTTTCTTCTCCAGGCTTAACACTCCCTAGATCCAACAACTGATCTTCATTTAACACAGCCCTAAGATCCTTCATCATCATTGTCCTTTGAACCCAGTTCCTCCTGACTCTTGGCCAGGATTCCAGACACTAAACCCCTCAGATTCCCCAAAATTAAAATATCATGGCCATGCAGTTCTAGGCTGTCTATACAGATGAATCCACTGCTGCCAAAAACAAAACTTTGTAACATTTTCTTTCTGAATGGCAGTGAAGTCCAATATGTTCCCTGAGTCCCATGGTGGCGAGGCTGCAAGATGGTAATCAGGAAGAATCCTGCCTTTCACCTATGCTTGTTGGATGACCAGGAACAAGTCACTCAGGCTTTCTGATTTTAAATTTCTCAGCTGTAAAATGTGAATAATAGAAGCTACAGTGCACTCACAGCTTTCTTTGGTTTCAAGTGATCGATGGGAACCTCTTTGCAAACCTTAAAATGCTTTGTAAATGTCACCTAGTATTGCCACTATTAATAGATGCCTGTGCAATTTTCAGATGAAGAAATTAAACCATTTCTATTCATAAGAAAAGGCTCCAAATCACTCTTGATCAGAGAAATGCAAATTAAGACAACTCTGAGGTACCACTACACACCTGTCAGATTGGCTAAGATGACAGGAAAAGATAATGACGAATGTTGGAGGGGATGTAGGAAGGCTGGGTCACTAATACATTGTTGGTGGAACTATGAATGGATCCAACCATTCTGGAAAGCAATTTGGAGCTACACTCAAAAAGTTATCAAAATGTGCATACCCTTTGACCCAGCAGCATTTCTATTGGGCCTATATCCCGAAGAGATCTTAGAGGAGGGAAAAGGGCCCACCTGTGCAAGAATGTTTGTGGCAGCCCTTTTTGTAGTGGCTAGAAACTGGAAACTGAAGGGATGCCCATCAATTGGAGAGTGGCTGAATAAATTATGGTATATGAATGTTATGGAATATTATTGCTCTGTGAGAAACGACCAGCAGGACGATTTCAGAGAGGCCTGGAGAGACTTGCATGAACTGATGCTGAGTGAAACGAGCAGAACCAGGAGATCATTATACATGGCAACAACAAGACTACATGACGATCAATTCTGATGGACATGGCTCTCTTCAACAATGAGATGATTCAGACCAGTTCCAATGATCTTTTGATGGAGAGAGCCTGTACCCAGACAAAGGATTGTGGGAACTGAATGTGGTTCACAATAGAGAATTTTTACTCTTTTTGTTGTTGTTGTTTGCTTGCTTTTTGTTTTCTTTCTCATTTTTTTTTCCTTTTTGATTTGATTTTTCTTGTGCAGCATAATTGTGGAAATACACATAGAAGAATTGTATATGTTTAACATATCGGATTACTTGCTGTCTAGGGGAGGGGAGAGGGGAAAGGAAGGGGGAAAAATAGTACACAAGGTTTTGTAAGGGTGAGTGTTGAAAATTATCCATGTATATATTTTGAAATTAAAAAGCTTTAATTAAAAAAAAATTAAAAATAGATGCCTATGGTGGGATGTGTTTCACTAAGGAAGGCACAGAAACACTTTCAACCATGAAGACAAAGAGCTGGCCTAGATCGGACCCTTTGAAAGAGCTTCCTTGAGTACTAAGGAATTGGAAGTTTCTTACCAGGATATAACAGTTAGGGTTCTAGAATCCCATTTTTTTTCTGCCCTCTATTTACTTTATCCCACTTTCTTTTGCTACTGCTACCATTACTACTGCTGCTACCACCAATTCTATAAATACTACTACTACTGCTACTACTACTATGTTTATTTCTCTGTCAAGCCAATTAGAATCATTGCATTAAAAATCATTGGAAAATGGATTAAAATTTATCTCCATACAATATGTCCAATTGTAATGGCATTTGTTTTTTTCTACTGGTAGTAACAGTTTATTTTGGCGTCATTAATAGAGTCAAGTTATCTGTTATCTGGAAAATTCTCTAATGGTGAGTTCCTTAGCTTATGAAATATTATTAATGGAGTCTATATTTTATAAGCTAAGGAGTTCACTATTAGAGAATTTTCCAGATAACTGAAGTTTCCCTTTCCAAATGCCAGTTTGGAAAAAATATATAGCTATTTTTGAGAGAAATCTTTAAGTATTTTGTACTTCTCAGACTTTTTCAATTGGAAACTAGATAGAATATAAACCTTTCTTGATGGCTTAAGGGGATCATTATGGATATCTGTTATTTCAGTATGACTGAGCAGGAAGAGAGCACTGAATACTCTGAGAACACTGAAACATAGGATTCCCCCTCCCCCCAGCCTTCCCCCATTGCCCAACACTTAACATTGAAAAGATGTTTAATCAATATTTTTGAGTGAAGGAATGAGGGACCCTGGAAGACAAACATCCCCTGTTTTTAAGACTGCTCAGAGCTGCTCCCTAGTTTTATTTTTGCAATAAAACTCAGACTTCAGAATGGCCCTTCAAAGGTATTTGTGCCTCCAGTGTCTCCCTGGTGACCTCAGTCATTTCTTAACTTCTCTGGGTCCCAGTATTCCCATCTGTTAAAGGCTTGAACAAGATGTCCCCGAGGTCTCTTGCAGCTTTGTATTTATGATTCTATGATCTCTTGCTAATCCATCCTACCTATTGCCTCCAGATTCTTCCCCTAAAGCACCTCTTCAAAGGAGTAGAGAATTTAGAGCTGGAAGAAAAGCTGGAAATCATCTAAAATAAACCTCTCACCGAACAGAGGAGGAAATTAAAATACAAAGGGTACAAAGGAGGAGTTCCTAACCATTTTTTTTTCATCTCCAATCCCCTGGGTAGCCTGCTAAAAGCCAGAGACCCTTCTCTGACCAGTTTTTTGTTGACAACATTCATAGATGAAGGACATGCTAAATTTCTGTAAAAGATTAGTGAAAATCAAGATAGCTTTCTATTCCAAATTCAAGGACTCTCTGAAATTTATCCTGAGGTACCTGGTAGGGAGGGAGTAGAGATTCAGGACTCCTGTGGAAAAGATTTGTTCTTGGTCCTACAGGCCAGAGGAAGCTGAACTGAGATCCAAGCCTAGCTTTTAACTACAAATCCTGGGTCCTTTTTGTTATGCTTCAGTGCTCCACTTTCATCCATTATTCATTCCCTTATTCAGAAATTCTCAGCAGATCCTTATTGGATATAGAATACTGATTAATAATAACTCTCTTCTCTCCCTCCCTTCCTCCTTTCCTCTCTTCTCTCCTTTCTTACTTTTTTCTTTTCTTTTTCCTCCTTCCTTTCCTCTTTCTTTCTTTTCTTCTTTCCTTTCTTCCTCCCTTCCCTCCTTTCTTCCTTGCCTTCTTCTTCCCCTCCTTCCTTTGTCCTTTCTTTTATTTCTTCTTTTTTCTCTCCTCCCTTCCTTCCTCCCTCCCTCCTTCCCTTCTTTCTTTCCTTCCTTCCTGCCAGCCTACCTTTCTGCCGTCCCTTCTTCCTTACTTACTTCCTGCCTTTCTTTGTTTCTACTGTCCTTTCTTCCTCTTTTTTCCCCTCCTTCCTTGCTTCCTTCCTTCCTTTCTTTCTTCCTTCCCTCCTTCCTTCCTTCCTTCTTTCTGTCCTTCCTCCTTCCCTCCCTTCCTTTCTTTTTTCCTTCCTGCTACCTTCCTGCCCTCCTTTTCTCTGTTCCTCTTCTTCCTTCACCTCCTCCATCTATGACTCCTCCACAACATGCTTGCACAGTTTACTTTTTGGACCCAAGATTAATACAGTTTTTTTAACTTTTAAAAAATCTTGCTGAATGAATTAGGCAACAATCTCATTATTATTCTGTTCTTGTCAGCTAATTAGAGTTTGGACTCTCTAGTCCTGCATTTGAGGCCTTTCATAGTGATGACTGCACCAGTCTTTTCATTATCTTCCTCGGCCCCTCTTTTTGAAGTCCCTAATCAAATGACATGACCATTCATTGTCCCTCAAGTCCAGCCCACTCTGCTCTCTTCCCATCTTTCTTCCTCCTTTCTCTGTGTCTGAATTCAAACATCTCCCAAGTTATCCATGGAGACTTCTCTGGCCTTTCCTACCCACAGTGATTTTTCCTCTTTAAAATTATCATAGCACTTACTGTTCATATAATTAGTTTTCCATTACTGGATTTTTGTCTCTTTTTTGTATCCCAGCCCTTAGAGCAACTGACATGTAGTAAATATTCAATAATAAATGCTTATTGACTGACTGACTATCATAAGTCAATATATCAGGCTCTAGGACCTGGATTTTGCATTATGGAAGCCCTCTTCACTGTTGCCTATGGCAACCTGCCTCTCACTTGGTAGATGGTCTTCGAGGGGTCCCTAAAGCTCAGAGATATTTAAGGACTTGCACAGGATTTGAGCTCAGGACTTCCTGACTTCACTCTGCCTGCTCTCTCCATACTGCACACTATCCATCACACTGCATGTTCTCTCATACATTGGGAGCTATTTTCCTATGTGTATACATAGTCTCTCCAGTTGTATTACAAGGTTGTTTATGGCAGAAGAGCATCTTAGAGTACCTTAATGTGTATTTCTTTGTGTTCAGTAAGTATCATTAGATGTTGATTAGATTTTTTAAATCATATTTGAATTTACTTTAGTAAGGATCTCCCTTTACCAATGCAAGTCAGCAGCTATTCTATAATTTGTAGTCTTAGAAATCTGTGATTTTAAGGGACTTCATCCTGAGCACCGAGGCTCCACCAAAGACCTCCTTGATCCTGAGACTGCCTTTCTAGTCACTCTTCTATACTTCTTTCTGAGAAGGGGAAATGTTGGTGAAAAATTCTTTTCTGTGATGTACTGTCTAATAGAAGTAAAGAAAGATTCAATTTGATGCATCATTAGGGGCTTCTGGGTGTCAGGCACTGGGCTAAGTGATAGGAACAAACCCTACTTTGGAAAAGTTTAGTTCCTTTTGTCTGAGATAGTCCATACAGGTAAAAGCCAAAGCCTGAAACAAGCTTTGCTCACAGAGCTAATGGTCCACCGGAGAGAGACAACAGAACCTGCATATACGTAAAAGAAATATTAAAAGGGCAAATATGAAAGAATCCAGGGTGCTTAGAGAGGAATCCCATTCGAACTTGATGGATCAGGAAAAGCATCACGTGGAAAATCAAAATGTTAGAGGAACTTAGGAATGCTGGGAGGAAGAAGGAAACAGGATGCTATTCCAATGTCCATGGCCAGTGCAAAGCACTAGGGCAGTGGATGGTGTGGCTGCTGTGGGACAAAGAGTTTGGCTGGACCCCAGAGCATGGGAATCTAGAATGAGTCTGAGAGGGTCCGACATTGTGTCAGTCTGTGACGTTGCTGCCGTGGGGTCATTTTTGAGTTGTATCTGATTCTTTGAACGCCATTCGGGGCTTTCTTGGCTAAGATACTGGAATGGTTTATCATTGCCTTCTTCAACTCGCCTTACAAATTTTACAAATGAGACAAACAAGATGAAGTGACTTATCCAGGGTCAAACAGCTTCTACGTGCCTGAGGCCGGAGAGCTCAGGACCATGAGTCCTCCTGACTCCAGCCCTGGCACTTTATTCATGTTCTTCCCTTTGCCACTTAAAACTAGAACGGGCTGCTTGGTAAGACCTTGAAAGGCCAGTGTTACAAGGAGATGCCTTGAGGGGCTCCGCTGCTCCCCCAGGTCTTCAAGCTGATGAAGTCAGCTCTTGGGGTCCATGACCCTTTTTGGGCCTTGTTGCCCTTTTTAGGCAGAGACTGCTATTGGACTTCAGCCCATCAAATCCAAGCAGGGCAGAGGGTGAGCGCACGGGCTGGGCTCCTTATCAATTCAATTCAACACACTCCATCGATGGCCGACTGGATGCAGGGTACCATGCTTGACCTGGGGTATCCAGAATCCATCCAGAAGCACGGATTCTTCTGCAGTGATGGAAGGCACCTGCATCGACCCAGATAAAGACTTGCAAGGCCATTGGGGGAGGAAGAAAGCAGGATGATTGGGATGGACACGTAGCATCTGAGCTAAGCCTTAGGAAGCCTTTGCCCAAAGCGAGAGGGGAGAGGGAGTGCTTTCCCTACAATGGAACAGGACAATGAGGGGAAATAAGGGGGTGAATGGTGAAGTTGAGCTGGGACTGGAACCCAGAGGAGATACACCAATGGGTACAGTCCTAATTGACCAAATGTCACTCAGAGAGCCTGTGCTTCTCCAGCTGAGGTGACTTGCTCATGCTTGGCTAATAGGATGCATGGCCCACACTGGGTCTGACTGTGGGCTCAGGACTCTCGTTAACATTTCTCTCTCTAACATGTACAAATTGAATGTCAGCGGCATGCTGAGTATGCATAAAACAGAGGGCAGCAGGAGGCTCCCACCTGGCGAGCTGGCAATCTCCTAAGGTAGATGGGATGGAGGACAGCCAACCAGAAAAAAGGGACTTTTATGACGTGGAACCATTCCTTAGGGCAACATTACAATGTTCTTGTTACTAAAAAAATACATTATACACAATTTATAGATGAAAAAACTGGAGACAGGAGAGTAAGGAGGTTGTGCAGACTTATAATGTAGATCACGTGGGAGGTGTAGCTCAGAGATCAGAGAATTATGACAGCCTTCCCCCAGCTCCTTCCTGTTTTGTGTTTGACTCCAAGCAATTAAAGGAAAGAAAGATGAGGAACAAAGAAAGAGACAGGGTCATAGAAAGAAGTGCATGGAGAGAAAGAGAAAGAGGAGACAGAAAAAATGAGAAGAGAGAGAAAGAGAACAGTAGGTGCTAAATAAATGCTTGTGGACTGGTTGATAATGAGCATACTGTAACTCAACAGGATTATATGGTAGCCAAACAAAAAAATGAATAAATGGCTTTTGTTTCATTCATTCTAAATTAAGATGTCAAAAATCATGTATGAAATAAAAGAAAATAATTTTAAAAGAAGCTGTAGGTGTTGTTGGCAGTGCCCGAATGCCAGGGTCTAAGTCCTTAAGTCAAGAGGCAGATCAGAAGATCCCCTGAATTTGAAGGAGTCAATCTCCATTCCATTCCCCTTCATTTAATTAGTGCTTATTAATTTATTTATTAATATTCTATGTGACCATTGTCTTTTGCTGTATGTCACTCTAATCAATTTTCAAATTTTATAGAACATTTCTTCAACTTCGTGGCTGAAAGGATTTCATTTGCAATGCTAGCTTTAAGATCATCCAGAAAATAAGACTTGGATACATACATTAAAAGTTCTGTCATGACCCCAAAAGAAAATATCAAAATTTGTAAAGCTAAATAAGAGTAAAAATAGATGTAAATAATTAAACCTCAAGTGGTCTTTTGCAAATTATAACATTTAAACTACTTTTTAAAATGTATTTTTTATTTGTTTTTAGAATATTTTTTTAATTTTGAGTCGCAGATAATTTTCCTCTCAGTCATCCCTTCCCTACCCACTAAGAAGGCAACCAGCACATCAATTATACATGTGAAAGCATGAAAAATGTATTTCCATATCAGCCATATCACAAAAAAGTGAGAAAGTTGTACATCAATTTATGCTCAGAGATCATCAGTTCTCTCTCTGGAAGTGGATAGCATTTTTTTTTCCAAGAGTCTTTTGGAATTGTCTCAAATCACCATCTTGATTAGAATGATCAAGTTTTTCAGCATTGATCATCATTACAACATTGCTATTACTGTGCACAATAATCTCTTGGTTCTTTTCACTTTATTTTGCAGAAATTTATACATATATATATGCTGCCATGTTTCTTTAGAAACTAACCCCCATTATTTCTTATAGGGTAGTACTCCATCCCACTCATGTGCCACAAGTTGTTCAACCATTTCTCAAATGATAGACATCTTCTCAATTTCTAATTATTTGCCACCGGAAAAAGAACTGCTATAAATATTTTTGTCCATATAGGTCCTTCTCCTTTTTCTTTGATCTCTTTGGGATACAAATCTGGTAGTGGTATTTATAAGTAAAAAGATGTGCACAGTTTAATAGCCTTTGGGCATAGTGCCAACTTGCTCTCCAGAAGAGTTAGAACAGTTCACTACTCTATCAACAATTCATTAAAATACCTCATCTCCTCTAGCATTTCTCATTTCTGATAGTTATGAGGTAGTACCTCAAAGTTCTTTTATTTTGCCTTTCTCTATTCAATAGTGACTTAGAGCATTTTTTCCATGACTACATGATTTGATTTCTTCTTCTGAAAACTTTTTATTCATCTCCTTTGACCATTTATCACTTGGGAAATAATTCTTATTATAAATTTCACTCAGTTCTCTACCTATTTGAGAAATGAAGCCTTTATCAGATAAATTACTGTAAAATATTTTGGTATTAATTCATTGTCTGTGGTACCTTTTATAAAATGTAGTTTCCCTGATTATCTTTTTCAATTAGGTCTAATTTTGCTTTTGCTTCTGCTTCGGCTGAGATATTTGCTCTCTTCACCCCCGCCTTTCAACTCCATAGGTTTCTTTCTGCCTCAAGCTTGTATCTTGTACACTATCTATTTTTGGATTCTAGTTTTGAATCCATTCTTCTATTTGTTTCTCTTCTACAAGATAGCTCATTCCACTCACATTCACAATTAGAATGACTGACTGCATTTCTCATCCCGTTTCCTTAATTTATCCTTCTTTCTCTCTTTTTTTCTATCCTGTCCTTTCTTAAAAATATGTCAACTTTCTGACCACTGACTCCCCCAATCGACCCTCTCCCTTGTCATCTCTTTCCTATATCTCTTAATCCATTTCCTCCAATCTCTGTTATGTAAGATAGAATTCTATATCAAATGAGAGCATGGGAATATTCTTCCCTCTTTGAATCAATCCTAATGAGAATGAGGTTCAGTTACTGCCAGTTACTACCAGCCACTTCCCCCTCCACCAAAAAAATTCTTCTTTATTTGCCTCCTTTATATCTGAAAATTTGGCCTATTCTACCTGCTTCCAAGATGGGGTCACGACTTCGAGTCTGTGCTTTGGTCAATCCTTGTTCCTCTGCAGCTTCAAGTGATGGAGCTTCTTTCTGATCCTGGGGCTGGTCCCTTGTTCTCCCAAAATCAAACTGCTAACATTGCTCTTGGCCCTAGAATTGGGACCAGGACCCTTGCTCCCATGTGTCCCACCGCATGTACTCCTCTGTCTCCAGACTGAGACTCAGAACAGCTGATGGGTAATCAGCCCCAGCTGCCCCCCGTCCAAGCCCAGGTGCCCTGCAATCTTTTTCTGAGTAGTTGTAGCCCTTACCATCTCTGGGCTGAGCTTCCAAAGCTTCTCATGTTTTCACAACCAAGATCAAATCTTAATGCTCCTGTCCAGATCTGCACTCACTGTAATGTCACAGACTTCCCTCGTGAACCTCTTAAGTTGTCTTTGGCTGGAAAAAAAAGGTTTTCTCTGACTTTTGTTTGCTCTGTTGCTCCAAAATTTTACTTGAGACTTTATTTTAAAGTTGCTTGGAAGAGAATGTTGAAAGGGTTCAGATGGATCCCAGGCTGGACTCTGTCATCTTGGCTCCCAAAATCTAAACTTCTGAAGTTATTAAAGCTTAAACTTCAATAAAATTTTTGGAACAACCTATAAATTCACCATCCCTGTGACTCCTCAGACATTCCATTCTATACTACCATTATATACATATATAATACACACACACACATATATATATATGTATATATATGTATATATATATATATATATATGTGCTGTTCTCCGACTAAAATGTAAGCTCTCTGAGATAGGATAATCTTCCTTTTTGCAGTTGCACCCTCAAATCTTAGGGAGCTGTTGGATTCATGCTAAATACTTAATAAGTGCTCACAAAATTGTCCTTTCTATTCTTCCCTTATTCAAAGAAGAAGGAAATGCAAAAACTGGTGGAATCAGAATGCACATTTGCAAGTTGACCTCTATTTTTAGTTTCCCTAGATTTTACTGATGACCCCATTTACAAGCTAAATACACTCAACCACAAATAGACATTTGCATAGGGAAAGCACTCCAGAGAAACAGTAAGCAATGAAAATATGAATGGATTTGGGTCACTGAAGAAGAATCACTCATTTCATTCAAGCCAAAGAAATCTAGGACATTCAAATAAAGCATGTATATAATCCCTTGATTTTTTCACATTAACACACCAAGGTTGTGTTTACACAATTCCAAAGCAATTATCAACCAGGTTACAAGTGATGGAGAGGTGTGACTAGACCAAGGTATCTGAAAGCTCATTTTGAATCCACATTATTGTATATCAGCCAAAAATGCGAATGAATGGATTTAAATAGAGTGATTAAGTACTTCTTATGTGCCAAGTACTCAAGAAACAAAGGAAAAATCAAATAGTTCCTGTTTTCAAAAAGATCACTTTCTAATTGGGGGAGATGATACATAAGGGAGAGGTCAACTCCAAGATGGATAGAAAGGTCTGGTGGACTTATGGATATATTACCACAGGGATGGCAAGCTTTAGATAGCAGAATGAAATTCCTAGAGAGAGAATTCTTGCTATGGTAAATCAATTTTTTAGCAAGGCAGGGGATATAACCATCAAATCAAAGTCATTGATCTTTTTTGGTGATCAAAGTCACAGGATCTTTTTTTTGTTTTTTTACAGATCTATAAAACTTTTAAAATAATATCTCATTTTAAAAATAAATGAAAATATAGTTTTCAACATTTACCCTTGCAAAACCTTGTGTTCCAATTTTTCCCTCCCTTCCCCCATCCTTTCCCCTAGAGAGTAAGCAATCCAATATATGATAAACATGTGCGATTCTTGTATACATATTTCCACAATTATCTTGCTGCACAAGAAAAATCAGATCAAAAGGAAGAAAATGAGAAAGAAAACAAAATGCAAGAAAACAACAATAAGAAAGGTGAAAATCTTATGTTGTAATCCACATTGAGTCCCTACAATCTTCTCTTTAGGTGTAAATGGCTCTCTCCATCACAAGACCATTGGAACTGGCCAGAATCATCTCATTGTTGAAAAGAGCCAAGTCCATCAGAACTGATCACCACATAATTGTGTTATTACAATGTACAATTTTCTCTCAATTCTACTCACTTCAGTTAGTATCGGTTCCTGTAAATTTCTCCAGGCCTCTCTGAGATCATCCTGCTGGTTGTTTCTTATCGAACAATAATATTCCATGACATTCATATAACCATAATTTATTCAGCCATTCTCCAACTGATGGGCATCCGTTCAGTTTCCAGTCATAGGATCTTTTAAATACAAATCTAATACATCACTGGGACCTCTCCTGACAAGTGAAAGGCAACTCTGATTCATGGACATTTGATAAGCATTCTCAACTCTTCCCTATAACTTCATGGGAGGGGACAGTCAGCTGAGGAAAGTGTCCTGGTCAAGAGACTCAGTTTCCTATTTCAATCAAGGTAAGGAAAACCACCCAAATTTCCCAGGATCTTCCCAGCTTAGTCTTCCCCTTTTTTGATTAGGAAGCAGAGATATAAGGGTCACTTCTTGTTAGTGTGGAGTTCAGCCTGACTTCTGTGTTCATGGGCCAAATTCAGACCTTGGGAGGAGTCTGATTATAGTTTGATAAGAGGGGGAATATTATTGTCCTATAAGAAATAACGAGCAGGCTAATTTCAGAAAAGCCTGGAAATACTTACATGAACTGATATTAAGTGAGTGAGTAGAATCAAGAGAAAAATGTACATTGTAATAACACAATTATGTGATGATCAATTCTGATGGACTTGGCTCTTTTCAACAATGAGGTGATTCTGACCAGTTCCAATGGTCTTATGATGGAGAGAGCCATCTGCATCCAAAGAGAGGATTGTAGGGACTGAATGTGGATTACAACATGGGATTTTTACCTTTTTTTATTGTTGTTTGCTTGCATTTTTTTTCTTTCTCATTTTTCTTCCTTTTTGATCTGATTTTTCTTGTGCAGCAACATAATTGTGGAAATATGTATATTCCTTGGCTAAAATGGTAAAAAAGTATCTCTAAAAGTTATATTGACAGGTGGGGGAGAGTAGAGAAGGAATAGTTCATTTTAATATTAATAATCAAATGATACATCATTAAAATTAATTTTCCTCACAAAAGTCTTTAGGTGCATCAGCAAGTTAGATGAATGGGGGTTGACATGGGGTTAAAGGACAGAGTATCTGGATACAGCTTGGCATGTTAGACTGAAATTGCAAAAGAGAAAATTTAAGTTTGATATAAGAAGGGGAAAAAAAGCAAACTTCCCAGAGTGAGAATTGGTTAAGACAATGAGCAAATACAATTCCAAAGGATCCATGATGAAAAATTATATCCACCTCCAGCGAGATATTAATGTAGTGAGTGAAGATTGAAGCATATTTTCACTTTATTTTTCTTTTTGTATGTATGTATATATTTTCTTTTGCAACATGGCTAATATTGAAATATGTTTTGCATGACTTAACATATATAATCGATATCATATTGCTTTACTTCTTAAGAAGTAAGAGGGAGAAAGCATTTGAAATTCACTTTTTAAAAATGAATGTTAAAAATGTTTTAAATATAATTGGGGAATGTTTAATGAAATAAAAATATATTTAAAGACAAAAAGTAGAGCTCTTCACTGGAATTGGCTTTTCCTTACAGAAGATCATCCAACAAAGGCAGGATTTCAACTTTTCCAGTTTTCTGTAGAAGAGATGATCGTTTTAGTTTTGACTTGACTAGATGAACTCCGAGATCCCATTAAACTCGGAAATTCTATGATTTACTACTATACAGAATCAAAAGGAATTGACTGATTTTCCTCTTTGGGGCTGATTTTCTCTATCATGGTATGGTATATGGGGGTTAGGGAATGAGAGAGAGTAGCAAATCTGAAGTCAGCAGACAAGTTCAAATTCAAGTTTTTTCTTGCTCTATTTGTGTGATTTGGAGCAAGTCATATTTTGACTCTAGATCTGAGAATTTTTATTTCTAAAATGAAAGAACAAAACTTTTTTCCATCCCTAAACATTTAAATTTTTTTAATCTACTTTGTCTATACAGCCTAAAAGACCAAATATATCCCAAAGTGCAATTATTTTTCCTTAAGATAGCCTCTTTTTTGGTGAGTCAATTGGCACTAAGTGACTTGTCTAGGGTCACACAGCTAAGTGTCTGAGGCCAGATTTGAACAAGGGTCCTCCTGACTTCTGGGCTAGTACATCCACTGTGCCATTTAGCTGCCCCAAAGTAAAACTTTGCAACAAGATAATCTGGCACCATACTGTGAAGGGCAATCTCCATTGCCTATTTGGTAAGAATCAACATGTTTATGTTGATTTGAAGTTTGCAAGGCGCTTTGCATAAGTAGTCCTTAAGTAAACCCAGGAGCTGAAGGGAAGATTAGCTTTCCCTTTCTGGAAGGAAGGGCTGCAGGATTAGGAAGAGAAGCCTTGAGGGCCTAGGGAAGCCTAGGAACTTTTTGGTGGGAAGAAGGGAAAGTAGAACAGAGTCAATTCAACAGCAGTGAAGGGTCCTGCTAATCTGAAATGAATATGAATGTCACACTGACTCCCCTGATCTCCACTGTCCAGAAGGCCAGCTCAATTGGACTTCACCTTCGCCAGGACTTTGAAGGGATTGGGGACATCTAAACTCTCTGGAAATGTCTCTAGCCCCTTACTGATGATGCTCTCAAGTGCAGGTGGTCCTTGCACCCCAGTTCCATTGAACCACTAACAGCTGGATTAATTTTTACAAAGATGTATTTATATCAAAGGTGCAAAACAAACAGCTTGTACCGGCAAGTCCCAGTTCCAAACCCTTATTCATCCCAAGAACTTTGACCCTTCAGAGAGTTCCTGCTAGGCTGAATACTTCTGGAGTCCTGGCTCCTGGGGCATCCTGGCTCCCGGGGCATCCTGGTTCAAGCTCTCAGTTCCAGGGGATACCACTGCCTGCACCTGAACCTGACAGGGATACACAACACAGAACAAAACAAACACTCCAGGCTCAGATCTCAAGACTAGGTTAGTCAAAGAGAGGGAGAGAAGGGGGAGGAAATTCTGTCTCTCTAGCTGGTTCACTCCATGGCATCTGGGTTGTGGGTGAGCCGGGATCTTCACTATTTAAGCACAGCAGGAAAGAATTGGGGCCAGAAAAAGAGAGATTGACTCAGTCTGGCCAGTTTTAGAGACACAGCCAATCAAAAGAAGCTACATCCTCCCATTTGTGGGGACACCGAGTGCCTCCATGTTAGGAGATCTGGATATGCTCCAAAAGTCCCATTACTCAGAATCTGGTCTGCCTCTCTGACCCAATTCGGGCATTTTCTTTCAGAGAATTTGCTGCTTCTCCAAATGGACCTTTTGTCATACTATGGGACAGGGTGAAATCTCCCCTTTGCTCTCTCTTCTGCCTCATCAGTGGCTGGCCAGCTAGAATTGTGATGCTCTAGAGCAAGAGCTGCCAAAATCTAATTTTAGGGCAAACTAAGAATGTCTTTGTTTGTCTTTTAAATACAATTAAATTTCATGAAACAAAAACCACATCAGCTAGAGGGTGTAGTGGATAGAGCACTGACCTTAAAGTCAGAAGGACCTGGATTTAAATATGGCCTTAGACACTTAATATTTACTAGCTGTGTGGCCCCAGCAAGTCACTTAACCCCAATTGCCTCACCAAAAAAAGAATTTTTTTAAAAAAGAAAAATGCAAAAACCTTTTCTTAGCTCTAGAGTGTCTCTGTTCGGTTTAAATCTCCTTTATTTGCTTTCTGTAATATTAAAAGGGGTTTTATCTGAAGATAAATATAAGATGATTTTTATTGCATTCTGAACTGGTGTTTAACATGACAGGTGAGGAAATGTCAAAAGTGAACCTGAGGCAAATTGCCCTTGACTCAACTGAGAACTTATATTAAGTTCCCTCGATGACTGTGCAAAGAGTGAGTTCACATACATTATCCCTTTTGACTCACCAGGACTGGGGATGCTACTCCCCTCCACTTATAGATGAAGAGGAATTGGATGGCTCCCCTGTGCTCCCAGGGAGTTAGGTACCTGAGGTTTTTCTGATTTCATGTGCTCTGGTTCATTATGGACATGAGGGTCTTTATTGAAATGTGATAGAGAAGAGGAAGAAATGGGAAACAAGGAGAGAGGAAGAGGAGAAAGAAGAGAGGAAGGGTAGGAAAGAGAGGGGAGGGGAAGGAAGAAGTTAAGAAGAATGAGGGGAAGGAGAGAAAAGTAAAGGAGCATGCAATGCCCAGATGGAGGGAAAGTCTATTGGACCTTTGCTTCCATCAGCAGGCAAATGGCAAGGTCCAAGAGCCCTTAAAGACATGAGGAAGCAGGTGAGAGAGCGATGCTCTGGGGTCCTGGAGGGGAAAGAAAGGAGAAGAGAACAGAGAAGAAAAGAGGGATGAGAGAAAGAAGGAGGCAGATGAGAGGGAGGGGGATGCAAGGTCCAAGAGCCCTTAAAGTCATGAGGAAGCAGGTGAGAGAGTGATGCTCTGGGGTCCTGGAGGGGAAAGGAAGGAGAAGAGAACAGAGAAGAAAAGAGGGATGTGAGAAGGAAGGAGGCAGAGGAGGGGAAGAGGGAAAGATAGAGAGAGGAGCCATAGCTGTGTTACTGCTTGGAGCATTTGCTTTCTGTTTGCTCTCCTTTTCGGTCGTGACAGGGCAGCTTGGGACAAGGTCCTGGTCCAACGTGGGGTACCTGCGGTGCCCCAACAAAAAGCTGATGTCCCCAGCGGCTCCGTTTGCTGTCAGACAAGACGGAGCCCCCGATAGGAGCCGCAGCTCGTCCTGTTCTGTCTCCAGCCCTCGATCCACACCCTGGATGACAATCAACACGCCAGCTTGGGTGAGAGACACAGTGTTTTGAGGAGACGCTGTTATTAATACTACTTTGTGTGAGACAGAATTACACGCGGTTACCCACCGTGGAGTGATCTTTCTTGCCTCGCTGGCCACAGACCTGTCCAGGAGCCTTCCCTGTGCATTTTCCTCGCCCCCACTTTTCCCTGGGCACTTAACTAAAAGGGCAACAAAATTAATGAAGAGAAGAAGAAAAAGAAGAGGAAGAGGAGGAATAGGAGGAAGAAGAGGAAGAAGAGGAAGAAGGAAGAAGAGGAAGAAAGAAGAAGAAGAAGAAGA
>JAJPUD010007667.1:0-23190 GCA_023553655.1 Myrmecobius fasciatus
CAAAAACCAGACAGGCTCTGATTTGTCATTAGTTACTTTTCACAACTTGCACTATGAAGTTGTTTTTCTGTTAAATACTGTTTTTATTCTTAAGGTCAACATGTGGGAGGAGATCCATGGAGAACTCTACACCTTATTCCTTTAGATGAAGGTGGGATCCTGACCACTGCTGTTTCTTTTGTGTTGATATAGATTGAGAGCAGGTCTGTCTTTTGGTCCATGAGGCAGAGAATTGACTTTTTTGGTCCCTCCCTCCCCCCAGAGGAAGATTTCTCCTAAACCTGTTATATTGCAGCAGACACAATGCCAAAATCCTCTGAGAATTTCACCCTCTTCTGAAATAAATTGAATATCAGTGTACTCCTTGTGAACACTGGTACTGTTTCCAGTTGGGAAGGGATGTTCTTGATCATCCTAAAGAATCAATAAGCAATAAATAAACTTTTAAACTGAATTTTAAATACATGAGAGAACTAGACTTGAGTAAATCATTTCATCCAACTCCTCAAAGAATAGGGAAGTGTTACCAGAAAGACCTTTAATAAATCCTAAAAGATTTCAAGTAGTTTCTGTCTGTCCCTCTCTCTCTCTGTCTCTCTTCATCTCCCTCCCATTCCTCTTTCATTTTCCCATTTTTCCTCTCTCTTTTTTATCAAAATTTCTTTTACTTTCTATATAATTTTAATAGAAGCAACAATTTTTGTTTTTCTTTGAGCCTGGGTAAGGAGGAGAATGATAGTATAGAGTTAACTATACTTTTAAAAATGTGATTTTTTTCTTGATAGATGTTCCCAGATACCCATTCTGTATAAAATGAGTCCTTCTTAATACTTTATTTAAATCAGCAGATATTTGAAACATACATGATAATTGCTCCCTTCTGCTTTGGAATGCTGGAAACATATCTTTCTGTATAATTGAATTACCTAAGTACACAAATCATAATAGAACCAGAGGGGTCATTTACCATGAGAATCAATAAGCTTCCTTCCTTCTCCTAAGTCAGGAAGGAACCATACATTTTCTAGGAAATGTTTCATATTCATCTCACTACAATGTTTATGTTTACTTTATCTTCATAAAAATGTGAGTTCCTAGAAGACTTATGTTTTTATGGTTGCTTCTCATATTCTGGGTGAAGAGCAAATATACTTCATGATTTATTTGGTGATCATGTATTTGTGATCTTAGCCAAAAGGCCATATATTTAAAAGGTCAATTACTAAACCTTCCTTCAACAGCTTTTTAGATTATACTTCTTTGTCAACCATCTGCTTGAGTATTCATTATGCTTCAGGAAAAAGACTCAGGGAATGGTGGTTGGCCCCAAATGCAGCCCTCTTCAGCATTTTTTTTTTCCCATTCTTCCATCATCAATATGGAGTAAGAGAGATTGAACATTCTTAGATGGTCTGAGGCTAAAAACTGCTTTGGAGGTTTAACTGGCTCAGAGCTTTAGAAATGTATATAAACCCCAGTGTAGGGAGGGGGAAAGGGGAGAGACAATCTCATCACTACCTATTAGACAGAGACCAAAGAAAGTGCAAGAGGCCATTTTAGTGGGGCCAGAAATTTACTCTGACTGGCCACTGGTGAGACAGTGAATTGATGCTTTTTTCTTCTCTTGTCAATTAGCAGAACTTGATTTTTCTTCCATTAATAGTTTTTAAGGGAAAGAAAACTCAGTGAACCTAGACCTGGAAAACTCTGAATGGAGGCTTGCATCATTATTATATAATATGTAATCATTTACTATAAGTTAAAATTGTATACTAATTATTTAGTACATTGTACAATTGATGTCATAGATAATTTTTAGTTAGCATGATAATTAGTGATAGTGAAACATGTTTCTATTCAAAATTTTTCACACCTAGCTTCGTTGAAATCTCTTTCCATTAGAAATATCCATGGAAGAAACTCAAGCTCTACTAATGTTATTATTAAAGCATCATCATCATCCTCTTTATAATAATTATTACAAACTTTAAATGAAGTTTCCCACAAACAAACAAACTTACAGGGACACAAATTAAAGAGAAGTGATTGCTAGCAAACCATGTTGTTTTTGGGTTTTTTTGTTTTTGTTTTTTTACAGAATTGTCTGAAGTCAAAACATGAACATAGGCAGTGAATTTCAAGGTGAAGCTATAGGAACTCAGGAAACATGTCCTCTTGGTACAGCAGCCAGGGTCTCTCCCTTTGCTGCTTTTAATGTATTCCATTAGAGATCCAGGTTTGCCTTTTAAAAATTTGACTAGCGATTGTTATAAAACTGATTGTCACAACGGTCTGCAAGTGAACTAACAATCTGGCAAGCCCAGCATGAGGCAAGGAGTTGCGTTAAATCGGCCTTAATAGGGGCAGAACCTAGCACCATGCTGGAAGGCTGCAATGGTAACAATTGGGAGAATTGCAGAGCATTTTGCAATATTGGCAGTCTTCCTCCTTAGTAAATTATCCGAGACAACAACATGAAGAACCTTTATTTCAGTTTCATATCTTCAGTGCAACCTATACTAGGCCCAAGGAAAAGTCAAAGTGACCGTGGACCCCTGGGTACCCCCCCCAGCCAGACTAGAAGGAGGCGTGAGGGGAGGGGCCAGGGGAGAACCTTTGCAGCAATCAGCATGGGGGTGCTGGAGTCACACTGGGTGCTAAAAACCCAGCGAGCTGCAAAGCAAACCAAGAGGGTTTTCTTAAAGAAATTATGGTGGCACTCGACAATAAATGCAGAGTACAGACTTGAGTAGTCGCAGTAGGGAGGTACATTGAAACTATGACAGAAAAAGCTGCCTGACACACTGGTGGAGGAATTTTTGGAACAGAAGAACTCTCCAATTGAAATGAATCCATAGAGCAAAGACTTCACTCATACTTCTGGGCTGACTTTAATGCCTAATTACGTAACAAAACACCGAAAAATTTCTTGGAGAAATGAGCTCACAGTGAGTTTTTTTGAAGGTTTCCCTGAAATAAAAATTTAAAGCAGGAAAGCCACTTAGATATATTGTGGTTTGGTTGTTCTTTTGTTAAAGTATGTTTGTTAATCCAGCCATTCTTTTAAACAAAGGACTTGGGATAGCTAATATAAAAATAACATATATTGGAAATGGTAAAAACTGGACAAGCAGAATAGAGAGAGAGAATAATATCTGGAGAGTTTAATTATAAAGTAGATTTTAAAGAAATAAGAAACTCAATCCTCTGACTTTTAAAAATCAGTCTGAGGCTGCTTTTTACTGTAAGGCCTACTTTAAGCAAGTATATTTGCCTTACAGTACTAAAATCCAGATAACTGCAATATTTCTTCAGAGAGACAGAAAGAATTGCGATTTGCTGGTCTGTGATAAATATTGCGATAAGCTCCATGCTGGCTTTATAGTATGCATCACTTCACAGGGTGCCACTGAGAAGCATTGAGGCTGAGGGAGGCAGTGGCAGAATGGCATGTGTCTTAATATGGGAGCAGAGGAAGGGAGGGGATAAGATGAGGTGGGCAATAAAACCAGGTGGTGCCTGTAAAAGAAAAAAAAAATACTTCCAGCATTAAGGAAAGCCAAAGTTATTATTTCTATAATGCCTTTTGTTTGCTAGATGAATATGCACAATTAGCAGTATGGCCAAAACCAAAATGGTTTTACTGGTTCTCAGAAACTGGTGCAGGGGCTGATCTCTCTCAATGAAAACTGTCATTTTATTGCATCTCAGCTGGAAGTCTGAACTGATGACATAATTTGAAACACAGAAAGGGCAGTTCAGATAGGTATAAATGCATAGGAAATGCCAGACTTAAGACTCTTGTAATTAATTAGGATAGGTTCTGTTATTCCCTCCTCCATTCCCATTTCCCCACCCCCACCAATTTGGATTCTTCAATCCCGGTAGTAATATGCAAATAGTTCTGTATTTTCCACATAGATTTGTAAATGTCATTAAGTACCTCATGGCATCTTTTTAACAGTCATTTCCGTCCTTTGTACAAAGAGCTAGACTTCCTATGCTAGACTTCTTAAGCTACTTCATTCAACAAAATGTCCCCACAATGAATTTTTTTATCTTAAAAAGACAGTTTTTTGGGTAGGAGTAGGTTCTGTATTTTACAGAATTAAAATATCACTAATAGCTAAAAGTGTCCTTGCATTTTTTTAATTTATGAAAATCTTTTTAAAATGTGAAAACATGTTACTATTATATGAACAACTATCTCATTATCTTTGGCCTAAATTCTCATCAGTCTCAAAAGACTCTTCTTTGAAAGACTGTGTCTTCTATTCTCTTTGATTAGAGGGAACACATTGATCATTGTCTAAGTGAATTAGCAATAATTGTTCTCATTTTAAAATTTTCTTATGAAAACTCATTACTAATCAATAACAGGCTTTTCTTCTATGAAAGAAAATAAAATGTTTTCCCATTTTGCATACCTGAAATCAGTCAGAAGTGATTTAACCTTATCTCTAGAGATAGATGTTCATATTTGATAACATGATAATTCAGATTACTATTTCTGTACTCCATTGAGTAATCTATTCCTTTTTCTCTCAAGAAAGTAGCACTTGAGGGGCAACTGGATGGTACAGTGGGTAGAGCATTGGCCCTGGAATTATAAGAACCTGAATCCAAATATATGACCTCATTCACTTACTAGCTGTGTGATCTTGGGCAAGTCACTTATTTCTGATTACTCCTCCCCACCCTATCTCCCCCCCCCCAAAAAAAAAAGAGAGAGAAAGTAGCACTTGGTCTTTTTTGTGATCACATTTAGGGATATAAATTTTTATCTTTAGAGTTTGTAATACTTTGAGATTCAAACCACACTGTAAGAGTGTATACCATCTATTGAAGATGTGAGTTATATATCAGTAAGAAAAAAGCTGTACTGGGGGCTTCATAGGCAATTTATAGTAAATGTTAAATAAATGGTACGTGCATTAATTTTATAAAATTAACTTTGCAGAAGAAAATGTATAGGAAGAAATTTTCTTCCCAGTAAAGTTGAAAGTTAGCTTTGTCAGACAAACTGCTGTCTTAATTGTCCCCACAGTTGTGAAACTCCAGTCTTAATTTGAACTTTTTGAAACCTGACCCATTTTGTTTTATTGTTGAAATTCCTGCTTCCACTTCCTCCTTTTCCTCATTTGCTTGTTCTTGTGCTTTTTATCTTATGGGCTTCCAGTGTACAATATAATCGTTTTTAACTACTTCCTCATGGTCTGATTAGTCATCTAGGAACACTAGTTCATTATCTTCATTATAGATGTTGCTTAAATGGGCCTCCACCCCTTCAACTGAAAGGTGAACTAATTTGGAACAATATGGTTTCTCCCTTATAAAAGGAGTAATTTACACTCTTTTGGGAGGAGGAAAAAAAAAAATTAATGCTTACATTTATCTGAAAAGTTCAATCTAAATTTATATCACCATGTTCTATTTGCTACCAGAGCAAGGATTTAATTACTCAGTCCCTCATCTGCATTACCTAGAGTTCCCATTCATATAATAGACAAGTGAAAACTTAATATGTAAAGTTTATTCTTTCCAGTTATTAGTGGACTACTTTGCTTGTCCCCCCCTCATGTTTATTATTAACTGGGATGTAACCCAGAATCTCTTACCAGATGTTGTCATGACATTTTTAAAGGGAAGAAGAAAATTATAATGAATGTTCTGAATGTATTCTACTTTTATTTTGTTCAGGCACAAACTGAATGAGGCAAAGAGGTTAAAATCTCTTCTTGTTCCATCTGAGTAAGCATGAAAAACTACAATCCTTAATCTTTTAAAAGAAAAATAACCCTTCTCTGTTTGTGGGATTTCTGATTCATTTCTTCTACCCTGCTTTCTCTCTCTGCATTTTTTTTTTTTTTTTGGTCAAATACTGTCTGGACTTTTGTAAACCAATAACCTCTCTCCTCACCTCTTCTCAGTCTCCTCCCCCACCCCTACCCTATGACCACACAAAGAGTATAGAGCCCACAAAAGGGAAGGAGACAGGGTTTCTGGTGAGGTTTTGTGTGTGTGTGTGTGTGTGTGTGTGTGTGTGTGTGTGTGTGTCTGTGTCTGTGTCTGTGTAAGAGAGCTTACTAATATATATGATATTGTTAGGTATGTAAAACTCATCTATCACTTTGCCAAAAATAAATTAATTGGGATTTGCAGGAGTGGAAAAGGGAATGGGGAAGGAGAGATGTTGGAATTCTAAAAAGCTGGCATATGGAAACAAGTAGAAGAAAATTTATCTAACTTAAGAAAATTAAGTTTTCTTCACTCTGATACTCAGTATGCCAAAGACTAGGTTTAATGGTAACTTTACCTCTCCTAAGCTAACAAAGGAATACCTAGGATGCTATGAAGATACTTGTAATTGTTGATATTTGTCCTTATAAATGTCACTAAAGGTTCTGGAGTTTGGGAATCAGGAGTCTGGATTTCAGTCTTAGTTCTTATTTTGACTCACCATGAATTTGGTCAAGTAATTTAATATCTCCCTACCTCAGTTTCTCTTATGTATGTGTGTGTGCTGTGCATGTGTGTGTGTGTGTGAGAAAGAGATACAATAGTGGGCTAATAAGTGCTAATTGACTGACTGATCAACTTTTAAGTTATAAAGACTTTTCTGTTCTTTAATAAGAAGATATAGAACCCATTGCATGTTTTCTACAGTGTCTTTTTTGGAACATAAATTTTCCTTTTAGGTCATTGGATGAATGCAAATGCAATGAAATATCTGTTACCATCTGCTATTTAAAGTTTTTAAATCATTCTCTGAGTGTTACATTAGCCAGTACAAGAAGGATTTTCTTATTTCAGAAGCAGATGACCGCATGGAAGAAACTGGACAAAATAAAAATAATAATAATAAAAAGATTCTGAGAGAGCTCCAACTAGGAATAATCAAGGTAAACAGCTACCTAGTATCTTTATTACATGTCTAGTAAGAGACTTTTTTTTTAACCAAATAGTCATTTTTTTTTATTGTCAGAAAATTCTATTCTTTGTGGCACATAAATTTTTATTTTTTAATAAGGCCTGTTCCATGTTACACTGAAGGCTCAAAATCAAAGTATCTGGTAGATAGTAACCTTTAAGAACATACATTTTCCTAAAGTATGAAGAACACAGTTTTCAAACCCTGCTTAAAGTACAGGGTTAGCAAACTGCCTTACTTAGCTTTATCTAATTCTGACACCATGACAACTGGATTCTCTTGACCGCTCCAAATGATGGGGTGACTTATCCAAGCTAATTTTTAATCTCCAGTGGGGAACAAAGTATCTAGTTTTGTGGTCCTCTCATCATGCACGTGTTATTTCCCCCTTCTCAGCTTTGGGAAGCCAAATTGGTACTCAAATCTGTCCTGGCCACTACCAGATATTTTAAAAAATATTTATATTGTGATAATTCAGAATAAATGTTTTCTTTTATATTTTATGCATTTAAAAACATTATTCTGTGAAGAAGTCCATACACATCAGCAGACTGCCAAAGGCTTCCATGACACAGAAAAAGTTTAAGAACCTCTTCTCTGGTCCCTCTCTCCTTTAACACAGAACAAAAGAGTCTCACATAACTGGACTTGACATGATATGGTCCCATAAAGGACTGGAGTAGTGGAGACTATCTCACAGCAGAGATAACCTGCCTTCAAATATCTTGCCTGCTGTCATGAAGAGGGAAAATATACTTGATATAACTAGGTACCGAAAAGCCACCTAATTCAAGGAGAGGAAGAGGAAAGACAGGAAACAAAGGGAAAATGTGGAACACAGGTGGCAAAAAGAGTAGACAGGATTCTCAAAGGCAACCAAGCTTGTGATCTAAGAGTACAAAGATCAGTTTTTCAAGATTATCATTTGAAAGAATGTTTTTATTTTCATTTTGTGTGTGTGTGTATGTGTGGAGAGGGTGTAAGGAGTTACATGGAATCCAGCTAGCACTAAATACTAGAAGTTCAAGGCAATAGGAAATGAGCTACACAGTAATTGAAAATGAAGTTAAGGGAGAAATTTTTATTGTTAATCAAGAACTAATTGCCTCTGGGACATTTTAAATAAATGCTGTGCTGTACTTAAGGAGCAATGTTCTGCAAATAAGATGGCAAAATTTCTTTAATTAAACCATCGTGGACATTCCCTGATTAAAATATCTTGTCTTATATTAATATTTAGGCTTTAATGATTCATGTAGCAAGTCCTTTATCAGAGATGAATTAAGGGCTACTTAAAAAAAAACACACAACTGAATAAAATTGATTAAAATATTTCTAGGATGTGCTTAATATTATTGTTTAGTGTAATTAGAAGGGCTTTTTTCTTTTCTTTTTTTTTTCTTTTCTTTTTTTATCCCCAACATCTTCTCTATTTAGCTATTATATAAGATATTATTTTTAAGCCTCTAGAGGACAGATTTGATCAGAAGTAAGAGTGGAAGAGTTGAAGTCAAATTCTGATTTTTTTGAACAGAGTAGAGAGTGATTTCCAGAATCTGTCATTTGGATTAGTCCTTAAAATTAACCACCTAGAAAGCTGAAGTTGCTAGACAAGTCAATCAGCAAATATTTGAGTACTCATGTTCAAGGCACTATTTTAGGCTAATAAATATTCATTGATCTCAGCAAACCTGAGCAAATCAGATTCTTCTTCCTCTAGTAGGATCCTAAAATTGACAAGGCCATTGAAAACCATTGAGTCCACCTATTTCATTCAATAAATAAGGAACCAGGTATTCAGAGAACCACAATGACCTACCAAGATCACACAGATGATAAGTAGCAGAAGCAAGAACAAAAATGAAATTTTCTGACTCCCAAGTTCCTGCCAATTTTCATGTCACAGTTTCATACTTTTCAGAACTTCCCCTTGGTTCTGGGATCTCCTGTGCAGTCAACACAAGAGTTTTGTTTTCTTTTGAGAATGAGGGGAGGGGCAGCTAGGTGGTGCAGTGGATAGAGCACCAGCCCTGAAGTCAGGAGGACCTGAGTTCAAATCTGGCCTCAGACACTTAATACTTCTTAGCTGTGTGACCTTGGGCAAGTCACTTAACCTCAATTGCCTCAGCAAAAAAAGAAAAAGAGAATGAGGGGGAAAAAAGAATGAAGTTCTGGCCCATTATATTAATGACATTCCCAAAATGCAGAAACTGCTGTTTAGTTCTCAAGGTAAAACTGTATTTTCTGTAGTAATCTTTTCACTTGCAAATTATCTAACAATGATTTAGTTACAATGCATGTAATATTAATAAAATGATATTAATGACAAATTAAGTGATAGAACAACATTTTGTGGATTGAACATACAAGAGGTTTGAAGGTATTTCTTTACAAAAGAGAATCTTTGGGAAAGGATTCAAGAATTAGCAGATTCAGTCCATTTTTAAGTGAATAGGCAAGACTTCTGTCTGCTATCCTGCCACTACACATATCTCTATTGAAACTTTGGAAGTTTTTCTGCCACAGAAATTTAAAAAGCATTTTTAAAAATGTTGCCCTTCTTTCTATGTAGAAGAACTGTGTTGTATACAACCAATGGAAGATCCCACCCAAGAGTTAACATTAATTATACATTTGACAGTACCCACAAATTAATATACCTACTGATTTTACATTAGATTTTTATCACATAATCTTAGTGAGAACAAGAACAATTTACTTAAAAGGCAGAAAGCATAACAAGAAAATACATAAAGAACAAACATTGTCAACATACTCTTGGCTCTAAGTAAACCATCTCACCTCTGTCCAACTCCCGATGTTTTTAATTCAACCAAGTTCCCACTCCAGGGAGCTTGATCCCAAGCCATGACCAATCTAGGGAAACTGGAAGTTTTGGAATCGATAACATCCATTTAAAGGCATTTTTAAGACAATTTTTAAAAATGATTGTATTTTTAGTTTTTATATCATCAGTCTATTTTTTGTGAATCTTTGATTTCCAAATAAGATAGATATTTTAAAAGATTTTCCTTGGCCTCAGTAAATAAAAATTCATCTTTGAAAACTCAAAGGTAGAATGCAAGCTTTTTATTTTAAACTTTGCCTGGTCCTTTGCATATTAGCAATCCTTTGGAATATGTTTTATGTTAGGAACCCTTCATTTTATTTACGTATTCCCTGAGAAAGATTCTTGGATAATATCAAGAAAATTCCCTGAAGATCATTTGTCACACTATTGATGGTAAACATAATTAGATCTACATAGGTTCTCTTTGGTAAAGGTTCTCTGCTCCTGGCCCTTTGCTTGTACAATGTATTTTGATTATGCTTGAGTTCATATGCATTTGGAAGAAGTCATCATTAATGACTATGTGCTAGAATTACCACCTAATAAGCTGGATACTCAGCATATAGATTCTGCAGCTCACAAAATGAGATTTTTTTGATTCCTAGACAGGTAGCCTGTAGACTCTTCCCGGAGGCTCTGGCTGCTTGGGACACAGATTGTAATCACAGTAATTAGCACTGAATTTTCAAGTCCTGCTCTCAGATCTTGACCTTGCAGCATCTAGCCATGGTGTACACAGCTGGATCAATGGCAGGAATTGAAGGAGCTCAGTTGTAGTCTGCTCCCTGTAACCTGTTATGGGCACTGCATGGGAAACCAGAGGGGTGCATTAGAGAAAAGGGGTTGAGAACTGGGGTAATATAAATATTTGCCAATGGGAATTTTAAAGAAAAGTGTAACTGAATACAGTAGATAGTTTTTGCTTCTTTTCTAGAACCAGGACAAGGCATTTGTAATCTTTAGTTTGAAAATGATACCCCAATATGTTTGTAATTTGTGCCCCCAGTGTGTTTTTATTGTCCACCAAAGGTTTAGGAATTTCATTGTAACTTCTTGGAGGTTTTCTGGTCCAATCTATGCCTGAACAAAAAAATTCTCTAAATAATATACCCAACTTAGCACATTAAAATATCCTAGAGAGTGGACTTTTCTGGTACTGATATGTGTATTTTTAAAGGTCATATTAAAAAAAAATTATCTTTCATTGGTCCTTCTATGTATCATGCTCTAGGTTGATTGTATATCTTGCCTATTCTCTAGTCTTCACAATTCTTATAAATCATAGATTTAGATTCGAAATCAAACTTAGAGATCATTCAAGTCTTACCTCTTATTTTGTAAATGAGGCCCACTGTCAAACAGGTAGGGATAAATAGGATTTGAACCTGGGGCCCTGGCTTCCATATTCAGTGTGATTTCCACTGGGTCACATAGAATCATATGCTTTTCTTCTCTGGCATCAGCTACATTCTGTTTACCTTTCTGAAATTGTCATATTCCCTCTTAAAAGTTCATAGTTCTTTCCTTTGAATAAAACTCTTCTTTGACAGCTTCAGAACTCAAGTTGTAACGGGTGATGCAGGAAGTTATTTTGATGGCTACAAATAAATTGATATTTAGAAGCCTTTTTTAGCATGGCTTAACTTGATGATTCAGTATTGACAAAGTACCATTCACAATGTAGGTACACACTTGTGAAATGAATCATTTTAAAGGTTTAGTTTTATATTTCATAAGACTTGAAATCAAATTCTGACCTTCAGTGAGACATTTCCTGAACAACTAGATATTGCCTCCATTGAACACCTTCTTCAAATCTGAATCAGTCTGTAGACTTACCAATATATCAATAATCTATTTTTCCCTGATGCTGGTCCCAAGGAGCCTGACATCCCACTAATGATAAAGGTGATAGACAAATAGTTCTATGATATGTGTTAGAAGCATGTAAAGTGAAAGTTGAAACATTTGCTGCTGTGGATCTGATTTTTATGTGTATTTTGTATAATGTAGCTTTTTTTCTTCAAGATTTTAAATTTTACTAGGACAAGATTTTAAAGATTGAGTAACTGAAGAATAATAAGAATTGATTACAGAACATTTATTCCTTAATATAAGCCATATAAGCACAAATATATGTATATATAAATAAACATATATATATATAGTTGAAAGCACATGGTAAAAACATATAAAACTATAAACAATTAACATATATAAGCAGGGAAATGAAAGTATATTCAAATATTTTTCCTGTCTGATATGAATTTTTTTTTACTTAGATTAGCCTCTTCAGGGTTTTTGCATTTTAAATTACATTTCTTTTTATTCACGTAATTGTATATAATATTAAAGTGCAGCTCTACACTATGCCATTGTAAGATCTTATTGTACAGTAGTTTTGTGATTTCAGCATTATTATACCCAAATTGGTCTTCTTTTCCATTGTTTACCTGTCAATTGGAATTATATTTGATGTACAAATGATCTGTATTTTATCAAGTATTTACAGAATCTACTTTGAGGTATCCTTACCATGGGAAACTTACTTTCATCTTTTTTTTTTTTTACGGGCATCTACTCCTCCAATATGAGCACATTAATATGGTGTGTATGTGTGTGTATACAAAAAGCCACAGAATTCTAAAATTTTATAGTTATGATTTTTTTTCAAGGTAAATGCTGTATATTCCTCCATTCCATATTGTGACTCTTTAGAATTCTTTAGAATTTCAACAAGAAGGGAGAGCTTCATTTTTTTCTTTTAAGACAGAAATTTAGTAGAACTTAGGCATGAATTTATTATTTTAGCATTTAATCTTACATCTGTTGAGAATTTGTGCTTTTACTTAAAAAAGACTTTAGCCAAAAATTAAAACCATAGACTTCAGCCTGATTCCAACCTTCTGTTAGAAATAGCTCTGGCAAAGAGAATTGGGGTTTGCATTTTTAAAAAAGCAAATAACAACAAGAAGAAAGCCCCACAACATTAAAATATTCATCACTGCAAAAGCCAAACAAGAAACAAAAAGCTTAGTTCCCTTAAGTAACATCTGATTCTGTTTTTAGCTATTTGAGTAAATAAAACAGGTTGTGAAAGTTTGCAATGAATTTCCAAAGTAAATATCACATGTTTTTTATCAGTAACTGTAGAGTTGGATCTATCATAAATTTAGTCTGCATTTTCTTACTAAGTTTGGGTTTTCAGAAATACTATATTATGTATATTCCTATAATTCTGCTCCACCTCTGACGGAAGACTACATTTTCAATATTTCTACATTATATCTTTTTTTTTCTTCTTCTTCCCAATGGAAGGAGTTGGGCTGGTGGTTAGGTTACCTTTCCCCCCTTTTTTCCTTTAAAACTTCTGGTTATTTTTCCTTTTCTATTTCTTTCTGTTCCTTATATTTTCATTTCTCTTTTAGATGAGAGTTGTTGGGTTTTGGTCACATCAGACTTTCTTCCTCTTCTTTTGCTTTACAATAAGCACTAGGACAAAGCTTTTTTTTTTTTTTTTTTTTGGCATATTCCTCCTTTTTTTGTTGCTGACCAAATTTAAAACACTACAGTATTTAGGATCCCTGTAGTGCCATTTTAAGTATTTGGATCTGTAAAGTGCCCCAAGCAATAACTACCTGAATTGCTTTTAATTACACAATATAGCTACATCATTTTACTTAAGATTCTTTTTGATTGATGCAGTAAGGCAATTGTAACCATGGATGATGGGATTAAGTGCCTCTTGAAGTGACTTTAGCTTCTTGTGGGAACAAAGGGAAAGAAGAGAACACTCAGTCCCTTTTTGACTGAGCCGGCCTTTTTTTTTTTCACTTGCTATATAAAGAAATACAATTAACAAACATTATCCCCAGAGGTAAATTGAAATGTACATGCAGACAAGAACGGCTCTTGCCTGCAATTAGACATATATGATCTGAGGTATTTTGGCCATTCATTAGTGCTAATTGTTTGAGAAACAAGCCTAGCACAAATGATTAAAATGTTAGCGCCATAACTGGGATTATTAGCGTGTGTGATAAAATGCATACTCTGCAGCTGTAGCAATGAAACTCTTTGGGAAGGAGCTCTGATTAGACAAATGCTTGGTTTGGCTCTGTTGTGAGCTGTTAGTGTTTGCACAAGGCCTGCTGGTGTTTATAACAAACAACTTATATCTTTCTTTCTTAATTAGTGGGAATTACTATGCAAATGTTGGTGTTTTGTAATTTAATATCCTTCTCCCTTTATTGTGCCTTTGGGTTGCTATTTCAGGTCAACTGAGCCTGATGGCAATCAGGACTGAGTACTTGTTTAGTTCCTTCTGCCCCAACTTCTTAAAAAGCTGAAGAGGTTGAAGAGTAAAGGAGATGAAAGTTTTCTGCTTTGTTTGTTTTTTTGGATAAAAGGTCCCTGGTCTCCTCTGGGCCACAGTTAAAAGGGAAGCCTCCTGGTATCCCTGGTTCAATGTTACCTGATTTAGAAAACAACTTTCTTTGTTTCTAGGTCTAAGCCTTTTAATTTTGGAAAGATACAATTCTGGATACAAGTTAGATTTCTGCTAGTTACTTGCCACCGAAGTTGATAGATATAGGATGCAATAAAAGTAAGAGAAAAGGATGTGAACCTGTTGAGTCCTGATGTCAGTTCAACCGGGCCTTTTTGTGATGAATGAAACCAGAAAAGAGATGAATGACAGAAAGGGGAAGGGTGAAGAGAACCAATCTAGATAGTGAATGGGTCTAGTTATAAAACTTGCAGGATGTCAGAGTTAGAAGAGACTTATGGGTCATCTAATCCTACAGTTACCTGAAAAGGTACGGCTAATAAATAGTAATATGAAACTACTAATTTCTACTCCCCCTTCCCATCTCTTCTCTAGCTTTGGACAGCTCCCTACAAAATATAAATGTAAGGATTATGGTTTAGCAAGGAAAGATATAACTCTTCCTATACCAAAATTTTTAAAAGAGAGAGAAATAAATGGAAAGAAGGGGAAAAAAGAAAAGGGACAAAGTATGTCAATGAAGTACATTTGGGGAAATATCCAACAAATAAGAAACTGAAATATTTTGTTGTCTCAGTTTAGTACTGAAACCTCAGAGAAATAAATGGAAAGAAGGAAAAAAGAAAAAGTGTCAAAGTATGTCAGTGAAGTACATTTGGGGAAATATCCAACAAATAAGAAACTGAAATATTTTATTGAACCAATTTAGTACTGGAACCTCAGGTCACTTTATATGTCTCTCAGTATCTTCCAACTTCTAACAGTACTTCCTGTATTTCTGCAGTTTCCATTAATTCAGTCATCCATTTGTAGATTATTCATTTGAAGATGAGAGGATTACTCTCAGCATTTTTTTAATCCAAGGCTGCATGCCACCCTCACCATACCTCAGTTGGTAAAAAGAAATATTAGTCTCAAGGAACAATCTGCTAGGAAAACAATTCACTTCAAAGACAAATATAAAATGATAGTTATGTTATTAAATTATTCATTCTACATCATCACTCCCTTAGCGTGGATAATTGAGAGAATGGTTACACTGTAATAATAAGTAGCAAATAAACTACAATAAGGAATGATTTTAATCAAAATGCTAGGTCCCCGAAAACAAATTGTAGGAAGAATTCTTGGTATCCTGACTTCCTTCAATTTTCAGTAGAACTGAGGTGAGGTTAGACTATGTGATATGACATGTTTCTTTAACCAAAACCCAAGTAAATATTTGCAGGATGATGAAAAGAATAGAGATGAAAGAATTTGTTTAGAGGTGAAAATAAAGGTAAAAGAAACAGTTTCTCACTTCTGAAATTTGTTTTTCCACTTACTTGGTAAAAAATAAACAAGCTAATACGGTGTTGACTTGCATTAAAACACTGAACTAAATCAAACTTTTAAAATTAAAAGTAAGTCCTTTAAAGTCTACATCACTTATGATTAGAATTAAGTGGATATTATCAAGAAATAGTGCCTGTAGCATGGTTCTCTTCTGTTGGAAAAAAAATTCTTCTGACCATATCCATATGTTTAGTTTTCATTTTCATCACACTTAGCTATGAATAATTAAGAAAAAGAAAAAAAAAACAATCTTAGTCTTATTGTAGATCCCACACAATCAAAGACACACACGTGATTCATGATCACAGCTTGTATTCACAGCTTTCGTGTGTGTGGTGTGGGTCTGGCAATTAGACTGAGAATGTGTTTTTTTCTAAAAATTATTCAGTGCTAGAGAGATCAATATTAAAACAAAAATGTAAATCTGAATAATCCAGTGTAGTACAGCTAACAAAATAGCAGAATTCCAAACAATGCCAATTTTGGCCCAAGATGACTGAAATTTTTGCTTTAGTTTAGAGGATTTGTATGGGCTCACAAGAAAAAAAAAGTGTATCTTTAATCCACATCATTTTCACATCAGCTATCAAGAAACACTAAAATGCTGGGACAACTGCTTTCTAAAAGTTGTAAAGCTCTTTTCTTAGGGGGAAAAGTTACCGCAATTATTACTTCAAGTAAAGATAGCCATTCATGAACTGTACTAATTTTAAATATTTAGCATTTTCCCAGTTATCTTGGGAAGAGCTATGTAAAAGAATCTCTGGCCACATCTGTCGAGTTGACATTCTTCTTTCATGAATTGTTAGGAAGCTAATGGAGAATTGATTCTTCTAGTTCAAATGGGCCCAGTCACAGTGAAGTCTATGAACAATTCAATGAATGATCAGCTGAGTTTTGAAGTTTTATATTGGAGAGAAGCAATGCTGATGGAATCCTCAAATGATGAGGTTTGAGTGGACATTGCTTACATTCCTGTGCTCATCTCCCCCCTCCTCCCCCACATACTAAGTTCATTGGTTATATAGCTAAACCTCATGTGTAAATGTGTAACCATTTGAATATTAAATCAGATTTTCTTATAGAAATTTCACATAGAAGTTTGTTCTTTGAGGTTATTATCATTTAATTTTGTTTTCTAAATCAGATATGAAGGTATCAGTTCATCCTGGAAATATGTGATGTATCATCTGTTACACTCTGAGTTTCAGGATCTAAAAACACAAAAGTTCTCTGGAAGGAAAAAAAATCAATTTATCTTTATTATTTGAAGTTTAATTACAGTTTGCCAATAGCTCCAGCAAAATGTACCTGACACTTTGCTATTGCTTCCCATTCTGGGATTACCCTTTAAAATATATCAATTCTTTCTAGAAAGATCAGGAAAAAGCAAGCCATCTTAGAATTACTTCTCCATCACATTACAGTTAACTATTAATGGATAACATTCTTTGGTTTCTTTGTGTCTCTAGGAACCATGGGTAGAAGCCATCCAAGAAACAGAATAGATGCTAATCACATTGTCTTCTCATATGTGTTCAGTGAAGGAGGGCAGGTTTCCCTATTGACCTTAGTGTCACACTAGGAAGAAAAAAAAATCCCTCCAGTCTTCAGATAAACCTCTGCTCCTCCTCCTTCTCCCACCAAATGTCCAGCAGGAAAGTGGGATTAAGGAGAATACCCACTAGCAGCCACATGCTCTATTATCATTCCCACTTCAATACAAAACAGAGAGCTTTGCAGAAAAAAGATCCCTTTCTCCTCTCCTTTCCCCTCCCCCCAATTTTCTTTTTCCACCTTCTCACCCTCCTTTGTTACCCTCATACTCTCTCCCTTAGGTATTCCTTTCCTCCCTCTTCTTCTGCTACTGCTCCTACTACTACCCCTACTTCCTTAGCTTTTCCCTTCCTTGATTCATCACACATACACATCCTTTTCATTCAGGACTTCTTTTCATCCTCTCCTGTCTCCTAATCTTGACCTCTATCTTTTACCTAGACTCAAATGTTAGGAACCAAAAGGAGATATTAGAGTTCATCTAGTCTCTAATTTTATAGATGAGGAAATTGAGTTAAGTGATTTACCTAAAGTTACATAGGTAACAAATGTTAGAACATAGATCCAGTACTATGAATACCCATTGCTAAGTTAATTCAGTCCTGCTATTTCATTTCTTCATTCCTTGCATCATTGAGACAAGTAGGTGGAATAGTAGATAGAATCCTGGAGTCAGGAAGACCTGAATTGAAATCCAACCGCAGACCCTTATTAGCTACATGACTTTGCACAAGTCACATAGCCTTTGTTTGCCTCAATTCCCTCAATTATAAAATGTAAAAACAGGATCACTTTTACAAGGTTATGGTGAGGATCAAATGAGATAATATTTGTAATATTGTTTTTAACTTAATGAAATCAGAGAGTGTTTGTAATACTGTGCTTAGCGTAGTGCCTAGGACATAGTATTATTTAAATACTTATTCTTTTTCTTCTCCCTTTATTCATTCTTCAGTTTTTGCTTTAAAGAAGTTTCTAGTATATCCCCAGATTTACCAGGCCAATGACTGGCCATTTTTTATGGTCATATAAATTTATTTGTAAGGATTCTTGGTTTCATTTTCCTGCTGATTAAGTGCTATTAAGAGTCACTGTAGATTTACTTCAGGTGGCAATAATGTTCTCTATTATTAAAAACTTATCATCTAAGTTCCATAAATCTATCAAGAGAAAACATTAATTCTATTAGACATTCTATTAATGACTCAATGTCAGCTGGAAAGGAGGTCTCCAGTTTAGTGCCCCTGGGATCCATGATGCATCTGAAAGTTGGTACCTTGTCTTCAGATTGACTTTAATTCTTTACTTTTTTTTCCTCTCTCATTGTCATAGGTGGTCATTCCAGACACACACAGGCATGTATCTTCATTGAAATATCTATTTTTATCACAAAATTGTCATTACTTTTCAATCTCAAATGTTGATATTAATTGAGGTATTGCTATACTTTCTTCAAGCAACAATTTGTTCTGGGCATAGATTAATTTAACATCTTCTAATACAGAGTATGCAAGTATTTTTATGTTTACCACAAGCAACTGTCATGAAAGGTACTTCTTGGCCAGTGAGAAAATGCATACCTTCCGCATTGCTCTTGTAGCCATGGAAAACTCTATCCTTACTGGATGACTCAGTTGCCATAGTAACTGAGGTATAGCTATTCAGATGGGAATAAAAAAGAATTGGCACTCAGAAATTTAGAAAAGGAAAACAGTTATTTGACCTAAATTGAAGTAAATCATAGTGGAAAGCATGTTCGGGAATCCTTAATCTTAAATTCTATGTCAATAGTGGTTGTTGCTCAGTTAGTCATGTCTGATTCTTTGTGATCCCATTTGGAATTTTCTTGGCAAAATATACTGAAGTGATTTGCTATTTCCATCTCCACTTCATTTTACAGATAAG
Source organism: Myrmecobius fasciatus (assembly GCA_023553655.1). Taxonomy (NCBI): domain Eukaryota; kingdom Metazoa; phylum Chordata; class Mammalia; order Dasyuromorphia; family Myrmecobiidae; genus Myrmecobius; species Myrmecobius fasciatus. The sequence goes on from JAJPUD010007667.1 coordinate 19,087, forward strand.
AAAAGTGAGGCAAATAGGGTTAAGTGGCTTTCCCAGGGTCATACTACTAGTAAGTATCTGAAACCAGATTTGAATTCAGGTCTTGACACTAGGCCTGGCACTGTCACCTAGCTGATCTATATCAATATGCAGATGTATTTTGGAAAACTACTTGTGGAACTCTTTCAAAAAAATTTATTTCTTTTGTTTTTATATTATCTTCATTTCCTTATATATTGCTACCCACTTCCACTTTCTTACCTATAAAATCATCCCTTGTGATAAGGAATAAGGGGGAGAAAAGGAAGCACCTCAGGAAAACTTATCAATGCATTGATTGAATATGATAATATATAAAATTTTCTGCATCTATTGTTCTTCATCTCTACCATAGAGGGAGGGAGGCGCATTCTCATCTCTTTTGGAGAGACTTTTGCAGCATTATGATTTTGTAGTATTCAGATACTCTGTGGAGATTTTTTTGGTCCCTTAAAAATTAGTTTTCTGGTTATGCTTATTTTATTTTATATCAGTTTATATGTCTTTCTAGACTTTTCTCTATTTTTACATTCTTTAATTTTTAGAAGACAATAATAGCCAATTCCACTCATGTTTATTATAGTTTGTTTTGTCACAGTGTAACCTAGGGTAGAGAACTTGGTTCTGGTCTTTTTTAAAATTGCAAACCATCTGAAACATTGTAAATTAATTTCTTTGAGTCTTCTTTCCATCACTGGAGGTATTCAAGCAGAAGCCAGATAACCACTTGTCAGAAAAGAAATGTCATAGAAGAGATTTATGCTTCAAATAGGGGTTGGATTACATTAGAAGTAGGTTCTGATAATTCTATGGCCAGATGATAAAACTTAGTTTAGGAATAATAATTTACAAAGCTACCTATAGGCTTTTCACACTATCTAAATTGAAAGTGTGGCTCTATCCTTTTTCAATCAATTGGGTATCCTTGGAAAAGACACATATTCTCTGAGACTCAATGTCATCATGTATTAAATGGGAATAATAATATTTGCACAGCCTACCTCATGGGAAAGTTATGAGACTGATGACTTTGTGCAATTCTGTTTTATTTAATCCAATTACATTTGAGTCAAAATATCACTCCATGATGTCATTGGTCCTTTTTGAAAACGAAGGACAAGGAACAATTCCCTATGTAGCCTTTAGCAAATCATTTCATATTTCTGGGTCTCCATTTATTCATCTGTAAAATGAGAGAGTTGAACTAGTTAATCTCTAGCTCTAAATCTTAAATTCTTAAGAAGCTAGGCTGGAGAGGAAAAAGAGAAGCAGAAGCAATTTTGTTTAAATGTCTGAGGGGCACAAGATAGGATTCTAAGGTGTAACAAATGATCAGTAAATAAAAGCACCAACTTGGGGCAGCTAGGTGGTGCAGTGGATAGAGCACCAGCCCTGAAGTCAGGAGGGCCTGAGTTCAAATCTGGTCTAAGACACTTTCCTAGCTGTGTGACCTTGGGCAAGTCACTCAACCCCAATTGCCTCAGCAAAAAGCCAAAATAAAATAAAATAAAAAAAACCTACTGTAGACCAGGCATTATGCTAATCATGGGGGATGCAAAAAAAAAAAAAACAAATAGTAAAAAAAAGTTCCTCCTTTCAAAGAGTTCAGTCTGATTACAAGGAGACAAAATGCAAACAAATATGTAAAAACAAGATATCTACTGCACAAATGGAAATAGTCAAGAGAGGAAGGCACTAGTCTTCAAGTGGAACAGGAAAGCCTTCTTATAGGTCAGAATTTAACTGAGACTTGACGGAAGTCAGGAGGCAGATATGGGAGAGAAAAAATTACAGGCACAGGAAATAGCCAATGGAAAATAGAATCTAGACAGGTAGTGCTTTGTTGGAAGAATATAAAAAAGACCACCATCATGTATTACAGAATCCATGGAAGAGGGAACTATATAAGATACAAGAAGACTGGAAAGGTGGAAGGACAGACTTGGAAAGAGAAATGGAAGGATATGAAAGTTAATTTTGTTCACTTAATTTGGCCAAAGCATATTTATTTTAGCTATTTTCTCTGGCTACTGGAAAGTATTGGGCTTAGTTTTTTAAATCATACTTTAAATAGCTGCAGGAGTTATAGATATAGATCTAATGTTATATTAATCTTTTCTGTTTTTTTCTACCTCCTGTATTTTCTATACTAATAACATAATTTTAAGCCTTCCACTATTAACCGTTAATTTTATCCCCAGGGTTTTCTATGTGAATAGTTTATAAGACAAGAGTTGGCAAAAAAAAGCCATTTGTTTGGAAACTTTGTTTGCAATTAAACTGTACAAATATCCAATAATAATAATTTTGCCTGAGGACAGTTACTCCTAAGAGTATTTTGAAGATAATAAAATATGTTTGGAAAGTACCCAGGACTGATTTTTAGGGGAAAAAGCAGGATACTTATAAGGAAAAAATGAGTGAGGTTAGATTTTAATACTTAGGAATCCATGATTATATTAGGGTGAGTGATCTATATGTATATCTTATCTCTCTGTCCATCTATCCTATCTGTCCATCTATCTTTTCTGCCCATCCATTTATCCTATTTCCATCTATCCTATCTAACCATCCATTTCTATTCATCTGTCTCAGCCATATTCTCTATTCATCTGTCATATCTATCTATCTATCTATCTATCTATCTATCTATCTATCTATCTATCTATCTATCTATCTATCTATCTAATTTATCTAGGCCTATCTTTAGCCATCTGTATTATTTATCAATATATAGGCATCTTTCTCACCTGTCTCCATCCATTTCTTATCTATGATCTATTTGTCCATCCATCTATCTCTGTCTATTCCATGCTGTCTCACATATCTATAGATTATGATCATTATGATTCTCATAATACTGTATTACCTCTTTCCTCCCCAATTAACTCTAAATGGATGACTGCTGTACTCTCAAGACACCTGAACCCCACAAGAAGCTCCTTAGCCTTTCTTAATTTGGAGGGAATTATGACCATATGTATTTTTCAGCAGGTTAAGAATCCATCAGATACTGAGTGATGAGTAGTAGTGATGTTATATACTGCAAAACTCAGCACATGGCCATCCATAGCCACATACAACGAAGTTGGACCATCATAAATGCAACCAGAAATTTTTTACTTGAGTTTTATGTCTTGAGATAAGACCAAAAAATATGACTAAAACAAGTAGGAAGAGAGACATCCCCATCTTTTGGGGACAACAGAGTTAAGAGAAATTATTATTTCTTTCTTGTATTAATAACTACAAAGTTCTAAGAAAGAATTATAGAATTTTTGTGTTGAGTTCCTGCTTTTGTCTTGATTGCAGCTCCTGGTTTATGGGGCTTGCTGGGATGGAAGGGGCTGGTTATCCTATCCCAAACATTCTTTGGACTAGGTGAATGAGGAAATTCTTTGCTTCAATTGCTACTTAGCCTTAATCACTGAATAGGTGAGGCCTCCGTCCAACTGAGATCTGTTGAAGACCTTAGCTTTTTTTTTTTTTTTTATATAAAGCTTTTTATTTACAAAACATATGAGTGACCTTTCAACATTGACCTTTGCAAAAAAACTTTTTTTTTCCCAAGCTTTTCCTTTCCTTCCCCCCAACCCCCACCCCTAGATGACAGGTAATCTAATACATGCTAGATAGGATAAATTATATGACAAATACAATACATGTATACATATCTATACAGTTATCTTACTGCACAAGAAACATCAGATCTAGAAAGAGAAGAAGAAAAAAACAACCTAAGAAGGAAAACAAAATGCATGGAAATATTCACAGAAAGCGTTAAAATGCTGTGTTGTGGTTCACTCTCAGTTCCCACAGGCCTCTCTCTGGATGTATATGACTATCTTCATCGCAGCACAACTGGTTTGAATCACATCATTGTTGAAGAGAACCATGTCCATCAAAATTGATCATCGTATAGTCTTGTTGCTGTGTATAATGTTCTCCTGGTTCTGCTGATTTCACTCAGCATCAGCTCATGCAACTCTTTCCAGGCCTCTCTGAAATCCTCCTGTTGGTCATTTCTTACAGAACAATAATATTCCATAACATTCATATACCATAATTTATTCAGCCATTCTCCAA
>JAJPUD010007667.1:33190-103393 GCA_023553655.1 Myrmecobius fasciatus
TTATTCTTGGCTGTAATCCAAGTTCCTTTGCCCTTCGGAATATCTGATTCCAGGCCCTTCGATCCTTCAAAGTAGAAGCTGCTAGGTCCTGTGTGATCCTAATTGTAGCTCCCCGATATTTAAATTGTTTCTTTCTGGCTTCTTGTAATATCTTTTCCTTGGTATGATAGTTCTGGAATTTAGCCACAATATTTCTGGGGGACTAAATTTTTGGGTTTCATTCAGGAGGTGATCGGTGGATTGTTTCAAGGAGTATTTTGCCTTCTGGGTGTAAAATATCAGGGCAGTTTTCTTTTATGATTTCCTGGAATATAGTGTCCAGGTTCTTTTTTTCATCATGGCTTTCAGGAAGCCCTATAATCCTTAGATTGTCTCTCCTAGATCTATTTTCCAGGTCAGTTGTTTTTCCTAGGAGATATTTCATGTTTTTCTCCATCTTTTCATTTTTTTGTTTTTGTTCAACTGATTCTTGAAGTCTTGATGAGTCATTAATTTCCAATTGTTCGATTCTAATTTTTAATGTCTTATTTTCTTGAGTTACTGTTTTTAGTTCCTTTTGCAATTGACCAATTACATTTTTTTGTTCATTGCATTCTTTTTCCATTTTTTTCTATTTTATTTTGCAGTGATCTCATTTTGTTTCCCCATGTTTCTTCTAACTCTCTTTTAAGATTTTTTATGCAATCTTCAAAGAAAGCCTTGTGACATGGGGACCAATTTATGTCTCTCTTTGGGGCTTTTTCTGGAGTTTCTTTACCTTTAGGGGCCTCAGGATTTGAGGTCTGTTCTTCCCTCTCTCCATGAAAGTTGTCTATGGTGAGAGCTCTTTTTGGTTTTTATTCATTTTTTTTTTTAAAGGTGTGAGGTCTGTTTAGGGCAAAGGCGGGACAGCTGCTTTAATTTTCGCTGGGGCAGTTCTGCTGATTGAGTTATTTCAGGAACTGGGCAGTTCTGCTGATTGAATTACGTCAGGGGCTGGGCAGTTCTGCTTTAGTTCACCCTGGGGCGGTTCTGCTGATTGAATTATTTCAGGTACTGGGCAGCTCCGCTGATTGAATTATTTCTGGTGCTTATCAGTCCTGTTGTTTGATTGATTGCTTTAAGGTGCTGTGTAATGGCAGCTAGGTCCAATGCTCATCAGGGGCTCAGTGGTTCACAATCTATCCCCCTCAAAAGGCAGACCCTCCAAACCACCTGCCCACAATCAGGACAAATTGTTCCAAGAGGCCCCCAGAAGACTCCCAGGTGTGTGAAAAGCACAATGCTCCCACTCCTGTTCCAGCTCCCTGCTCCAGCTCCCTGCCCCGGTCTCCCTGCGCTGAAGTCTGGGTTCAGTAGGCCACCCCCCTGCCCAATTAAAACAGACCTGTTTTGAGGTTCTTCCAGAGTATCTTCTTCTAGAATCGTGTTGTTCTCCAGATATTGTGGATTTTTTTGCTTCAGAATCAGTCTAGAGGCTTCATATGTTGTTGGTTTGAGGGGAGGTTAGAGGAGGTTACAGAGACTCCTGTCTGATCTCCGCCACCATGGCTCCACCCCCGGAAGGAAGTCCTGAAGACCTTAGCTTAAAAAGACCAAGGTCTCCCATTTCATCCAGGGCCATCTCTTGTCATCTTGCCACTGAACCCAGATGGCTCTGGAGGGGATAGTGAATCAGGTGACTTTGCACAGCCCTTACTCACTTAAATCCAATTCACTTGCACAGTATGGCGTTCCCTCCCTAATGTCATGGTCCTCTTGGAGCACGAAGGACAAAAACACAACAAAACTAATTATTGTATTGACTTCAAGGTTTCCCTTTTCTATTTCCTTATCCAGAAATCAAACTTTCTAAAAGACTTACCCAGCTAGGATAACTGAGACCTAATCAAATACAGTGAAAAGAAATACTAATTGTGGGCTAATGGGTGAAGGCACTATTGAGCAAATACCCTGTTCATTGTGTTTGCTCAGATTGCTCTTGGAAAACGTTGATCCTCTTTTTATCAGACAGGTGATATGGAAATTGATGTCTCTGTGACAGGATTTGGGTGATCCAAGTCATATACCCCAAAGTCCTCATTGTTATGTAGCCCAGTCTCTCATTGTAATATTTGTTTTCTTATTGTTAACCAACCAGAGTTGACTGTGATCCTCAGGAATACCTGTTCTTCCAAGGACATATAAACTGTGAGCTCACCACTGTGAGGGATCTTTGGTCTAAGAGAGAGATGCTGAAATGCCATCTTTTATTGAAATGCACATATTATTAATAAAATGGTTAAATTACCAAAAATTATGTCTCTCAAATCTTTTTAAATGCCACAGAAGAATCTCCCACTAGGCTACCATGAAACCACTGATAAGGAAGTAGCCTTATTTCCCTCCCCTATCTCCAGCAAATGGGTCCATTTGGTAGCTTCCTCTTGAAGCAAATTATTTTTGATAACTAGGTGCTAAGGTCAATTGTTTCTTTACATTTGGCATCCAAGAAGCCTGATTACTGGGTTTCTCTTGCAACACACTGACAGATATTCTGGGGGAAGGCTAAAAGAGAGCTTAAAGCCAACCCTGCTCACTTTGTGAACATCATCCCTGAACTTAGCACATTTTTCACCCCTGTCTTATATTCAACATCCTGTACTTGCTGGGGTAATCTGATCCTCCTATTATGTATATTTCATCTTCCTCCAAAATGAGAGGCAGTATGGTATGGTTGATACTGCAAGAAAACCTAGGTTCAAGTCCCACTTTTGATTCATTATGGCTGTTTGATCATTAATTCTTAACACATCTGTTCTAAGCAACTCCTAACACCAATAAATTACAAAGGAAATATTAGTCTGCAATAGTAGAAGATTTTTGGTAATCTAGGAATTCCTTATATCAGTGAAACTACAGATCCAATCCCAATCCTATATTCCCATAAATATCAAATGATAATAGCTCTTTCTCAGGCTCAAAAAAAACCCCACATTTTTGATATGCTTACAGCCTCTAATGTGTAACCTTGTGATAGGTATTGAGTCATCACTTAAATGACTTTAGAATAGAATGATTTATAGAAGAACAATCTAGTAAATTGCTGATATATTATTGACCAGTTAAATGCTATTATAATTATTATTTTCAGTCAATCTTAATGTTTTATCTAAAAATTATTTCTTCAAATGTGATTTTAAAAAGATCTGCCAAAACCTTTTCTTTTTTCTTTTTACTGAGGCAATTAGGGTTAAGTGACTTGCCCAGGGTCACACAGCTAGGAAATGGTAAATGTCTGAGATCATATTTGAATTCAAGTCTTCCTGACTTTAGGGCTGATGCTCTATCTACTGTACCACCTAGCTGCCCCCTGCTACAATTTGACTGTGATTTTATTACATCCACAAGGTCATAGATAAGCCTGAAGTGGTAGAAAGAGCCTTCCATATAGAGCACCTGGATTTAATTTAGGCCCCAAGTTTGAATTCCACTGGGTTGTCTCAGAATCCCTCTACTTCTCAGGGTTTTTTTTTTGTTTGTTTGTTTCCATATTTGTAAAAGGAAGGAGTTGGATGAGCTGACCTTTCAGGCTCTTTCCAGACTGAGCACAGGGATTCTCTGTCAATAAAATATTTGACAAGAATTTTCTATACAGCCAAAATTATGATATTAAATGAGATAGAACTAGTTCACTAATGATGTTAGCAAAATGGACCCAGCAAAGGAAAAGAGATAGGAAAGGAAGAGGGCAGGCAAACACCAGGAGGAAGAGTTGGTCCTCTTTCAGCTGACAGAACCAATAGACCCGACAGAGGGCATCTAAACTACAGAAAGGACTCCACATAGAGTACCCACCATCAGGCTATCAGATATTTTTTCTCCCAGATAATCCAAAGGCCTTATTTTGCATATTGTTTGAATAAATTTACATGCTGAATACCAAGAGGCCCTAACTTCAAATATGTAAGATAAAATAAAATAAGTTATTTCTTGCCACCCACTGCAATTGTATTCAAACCAAATATTGAAGGCTGTACACAAGTGACACATAGAACAGATTTTTAAACAGCCGGAGGTGGGGAAAGAACAGAGAATGATCTTGGCTCAGAGCTTCCTTCTCCCTCCACTCCAGTCTTTTCATGACTGAATTAATCTTCAATATTCCTCAACTTATTTTTTGACTCAAGCACCTGTTCTTTGGATCTCCCACCAACTGCTGACCTCACCCTTATTTGGAAAGAATCTCAGAAGCTATACTCAACAAATAGTCATGTAGCCTCCATTTTCAAACCTCCAGTAAGTACCTCCTAGGCATTACACTTTGATTTTGCTCTGATCTGTAAGGAAGTTTCTTTCTTTTTTTTAAAAAAATTAATAAAGATTTTTTATTTGCAAAACATATGCATGGGTAATTTTTCAACATTGACCCTTGCAAAACTTTCTGTTCCAAATTTTTCCCTGCTTCCCCCCACCCCCTCCTCTAGATGGCAGGTAGTTGAATACATGTTAATTATGTTAAAATGTATTATAAATTAAATATATATATGTATACATATACATATATATACATACTTATACAGTCATCTTGCTGCACAAGAAAAATGGGATCTAGAAAGAAAAAAAAACCTGAGAAGGAAAACAAAATGCAAGCAAACATCAATAGAAAATGTGAAAATGTTATGTTGTGGTCCACACTCAGATCCCACAGGCTTCTCTCTGGGTGTCTATGGCTTTCTTCATCACTGGATAATTGGAACTGGTTTGAATCATCTCATTGTTGAGGAGAGCCATGTCTATCAGAATTGATCATCATATAGTCTTGTTGTTGCTGTGTATAATGACCTCCTGGTTCTGCTCATTTCACTTAGCATCAGTTCATGGAAATGTCTCCAGGCCTCTCTGTATAAGGAAGTTTCTTTGCTTTAATCCTAAATCTTTCCACCCATACTCTCTGAACCAGGTAGAGTGATTGAATTCTTCTGCCACATGACAGATCTAGATACTTAAAACACCAATCTTGTCCTTCCTAAGTTTTATATTCTTTTTTTTTTTCTTTTTGCTAAGGCAATTGAGGTTAAGTGACTTGCCCAGGGTCACACAGCTAGGAAGTGTCTGAGACCAGATTTGAACTCAGGTCCTCCTGACTTCAGGGCTGGTGCTCTAACCACTGCGCCACCTAGCTGCCCCCTAAGTTTTGTATTCTTAATGCTATTCATTCCTTTATAATTTAATTGGTTGATATTTGAAGGAATATATAAATGAATGAAAAAAATGATTATGCACTTTCTGTTTGCATTAAAAATATTGATTATGCACTTTTCTGTTTGTGTTAACTACTAGGGATACAAAAACACTTAGCTGTGTTAGATGCCCCTCCCAATTACATGTCATCTCAAATTGTGGTTTGATAAATATACTAGATAAGCCTTCATCTAAATAATTGATAACTATATTAAATAGGATAAAGTTCCTGGAAAGGTAACTCTCTTGTTCTCTGGGCATACTTGGTTTAGATCTTTCTTCTTCTATGCTTCCCTTATGCAAAATCCCTTTGTACTCTATCCCTTTGATCCCACGTCTAGATTTCAAGGTCACTGATATCCAACTCAAATGTAGACCCTGTGGGACTACATATTACTTTTTGTTATTGTTTAGGCATATCCTACTTTACATGACTCTGTAGATTTCCTTCATTGGGTTTTCTTGGTAAAAATGCTGAATGGTTTGCCATTTCCCTCTCCAGCTGTCCCCATTTTACAAATGAAGAACTAAGACAAATAGGGATTAAATGATTTCCCCAGGGTCACATAGCTAGTAAGTGTCATGTATTCCTGACTTCAAGGCTAGTGCTCTATTGTACAATCTGACTGCCCTCATATTGACTTAGAAAATCTCAAATTAAAGATACCTATACTATATATATAAAATATATTTTGTATTATAAACTATTATATATATTATGAAATATATTTTATATACATAAACATTTTACATGTTAATATAAAATATATTTTTTAATTTATTTTATTAAATATCTCCAAATTACAATTTAATCTGATTACACACTCAGGAGTTTGATACCTTTGCCCTGAATCATGCTGTAGAAAATTTTCCTCTGACTTAAAATCATCCTCTTAATGATTATACTTGTTTGGGCCTTTTCAAAATCTACCATATTGTTTGTGTCTAAACTAAAACTTTCTATCTTGTGCATAAGGATAGGAAGAGACTATTGAAGGCTTTACTAGAAAGTAGGCATATAGGAGAGCTCCCCTGATCTCTCCATCTAATAACACTGTCCAAAAAAAAAAAAAAGGTTAGCCTGGCATCAACCCTCTTAACAAAGCAACTTTGAATCTTGAAATGTCACCTATTCTCTTTGATTTGATTTATTTCTTTCATTTAAATCTTTATTTTTTTAATAACTGTCCTTTATAGCACAATCATTTCTAGTTATATAACTGAAAAGGGGAGAAGGGGATAAATGTTTTACCTTTAACAAAAATATAAAAAGAAAAAAAATATTCAGAAAAACAACCAACACTTCTACTATGTCTTTTACCACCTGCAAAATCCCACCTATAAAAAAGTCCTCCACTTTTATAACAAACTCTAGAATTATTTCAGGAATTAAAGCAAAGCCTTACTCTGGACAGGTAGGTGGCACAGTGGACAGAGTACCAGGTTTGGAATCAGGAAAACTCAAGTTAAAACTCAGCTTTAAACACTTATTAGCTATGTGTAGAAATGTAGTAGCCTGTCCTCTCAAGGACCTTAATTATTTTGGAGAAGACAACATGTACATATAAAACTTTTTAAAAACATACATATACAAAATAACTACTGTCAGCAGCTTTGTATTTATTTTTGTAAATGTTTTCCATATGCTTTAATATAGGAAAATTGAAAGGGGATGCACCAGCTAGAAAAGACTTCTCATGGTGCTTCAGCTGAGCTTAAAAGAAAACTAAGAATTTTAAGAAGCAGAGACAAAAAAAGTAGTGCATCCTAGGGAAGGGAGAGAATCAGTACAAAAACATGGAAAGGAGATGAGAAGTTTGTCTGAGAAACAGAGAAAAGATCAACTTGATTGTATTGTGAAGTGAGCCAAAGGAAGTACAGTTATCCCTTCCATAGTGTGACTTTCTCACCATGTTCTTGATATATTGTGGGTCGGCGTAAGAAATTAAATGATAATTTGGAGAGAGTTTTGTGGAAGCCTCAGATGACATAGTGCTTATGAACAAATACTCAACCCAACTTTCAAAATAAGGTGCTATACCCTTTAAAAAAAAAAGAAAGAAAAAAAATTCAGACTTCTCTGGTATGAAGGGAAGGGCCAAAAAATTTTGGCCTCCATATGAAAAGGACAATTGTAGTTAGTATGTGACTTACCTAAAAAGGTAAGTTGGATCGATCTCCTAGTAATCGACTTGCCTTCCAACTCATGTTCATATATGTAAACTCCTAGAGGATTGCATCCCTGACCTTACTCACATGCCATACCCCTGGCTGATTCTCAAAATCAACAACGTTAAATATTTCTTTTCTTTGAGATCATCAATCCCAAAACAGGGTTCATGATGCAGCAGAGAAAAGAGGAATTAAATTAGGGATATTACCTATCTAAGAAGAACCTGAAAAATTCCTCTTTCCTTGGGACCAGACTTGACTGATTAAAAAAAGACACACACACACACACACACACACACACACACACACACACACAGAGACAGAGAGAGAGAGACACACACAGAGAGATAGAGAGACAGAGAGAGACAGAGACAGAGACAGAGAGAGACAGACAGACAGACCGACAGACAGCGACAGAGACAGAGACAGAGAGAGAGAGAGAGAAAGAGAATTTCCAGTTCCACTCTCTGGGGGAAAACAAAGCTCTCTTCTACCAGAAAAGTAAAAAGTGAATATAAAAAATGTCACAAAAGGAGAAACTTAATTCCCATCTAACAGCCTTCTTAGAAATCTGCTCCCTACTGCCATCAAATATGGTTGCTGTTGCATGAAGTAACAGCCTGCATGAGTTTTCCTAAATTGATTTGGAAGGGACTAAATTTTTATTCATTTCTGGCAGGTCATATGTGATAGAAATGCCCAGGGTTTAGTTTCTAAGTAATATCTGACCAGCAGTCTATATTTATAAAGTATCCACTGTGTTCCAAGCATGGTATTAGATTTGGTAGAAAAATTAATGGTCTGAGTTATCAATAGACTTATCTACTTGATGGTTCATTTCAGGAGAGAAGCTCAGTCCAAGGAGTCATAAAGTCACTAAAAGAAATATTATGCTGAAACTCTTATTTCGCAATTTATACTTTGAACAACTCTTTTTGGCTTACTATCAGAACTACAGTATTTTCATCTAGTTAAAAAAACAGGGGGATTAGGTTGGGACAATGATCATATTGAGGGAAATCAGTCATAGTTTCATGGCATAGCAGTATAATCCAATGGGGCATTTAAAGAAAAGTGCAGGGATTCTGATGACTATAAGGACACATTTTCATTAGGTAGAAATGCCTTAATGTATCACCTCTCCTGCCCACCCTTTCTCCTTGACCTGGAGCCAAACTCTACTAGCTATGCTAGTTATGAACCTGGTCATTTATTCAGATATTTACAATGATTTTGAAACAGCTGGCCTATATTGGGAAATATTACTCAACATGCCCAGCAGATCACTGTTTACATTTTTTGTGCCTAAGTCCAGAGAAGATCTAGTCCCATCTTTGAGAAATTATATTTTTGCCCAGGAAAGGGAACCTGTGAAGAAGACAAGAACACAAATAAAAACCTAACAGAACCCTTTGGAGTTATAATGGGTTTGGGAGAAGAGATTATTAAAAAAGTCTGGGGAGTGATTGGGAAGAAGTCTCTTTAGCTATACAAAGAGAAGAGAAGATGGGAACAGGGAATTGGACTCAGGGTCAGGATTATCTATAATTGCTAAAGTATATCTAGAATCCCTGACTTCTCCAATCTATTCTCCACTATTCAGATATGAAAGCAAATAATTAGTCTTGAAATTATCTATTGATAATCTTGATCTGCATTTTCTCTCTTAGTTTTCACTTCTTTTTAAGAATTAAAGCTTTTTTATTTTCAAAACATACACATGGATAATTTTTCAACACTTACCCTTACCCTTACAAAACCTTGTGTTCCAAATTTTCCCCTTCTTTCCCCCATCTCCTCCCCTAGATGGCAAGTAATCCAAAATATGTTAAACATGATAAAATATATGTTAAATCCAATATATGTATACATATTTATACAATAATCTTGCTGCACAAGTCTTCTTAGTTTTCAAGACACTGTTCTCTCCTTGTTTTCCTCCTACTTCTCTGACTTCCTTCATAATCTACTTTACTTGATCTTCATCCATGTTGCCATTATTAATTGTGAATGGCCCCCAAAGTTCTGTCCAGAGCCCATTACTCTTCTCTCTATATTGTCTCACTTGGCAATCATTTCAACTATCCCGAGTTTAGTTATTATCTGTTTATAGATAATTCCCTAATTTATATATCTAACCCAAATCTCTATCCCAAGCTCCAGCTCCACATCTCCCAACTGTCTTTTGGATGTCCAATAGGCATCTCAAATATATTATGTCCCAAAGAGAGCTTAATATCTTTCCTCTCAAACCTCCCTTTTCAATTTCTTTGTTACTGTTGAGGACATCATGACCTCAGTATCATTCTTAGCTCCCCACTTTCATTAACCCACATTTCCAATCTATTTCTAAACCTTGTGATTTTAACCCTCATTTTTCTTGTGACACTGCCACCACCCTGGTTCAATCCCTCACCTCACTCCTGGACTACTGTGATAATTTTCTGGTTAGTCTCCTTATTTTGTCTCTTTTGCCTCAAAGTCATTCTCTACATAGCTGCCCAAGTGATTTTCCTAAAGTACAGACCTAAATATATCACTCTCACACACACTCAATAAACTTAAGTGATTCCCTATTACTGCTAGGATTAAATATAAAATCCATTGTTTGACATTTAAAGCTTTTCATGGATTCCAGTCTTCTTATCCTTTTATACTTCCTTCCATGCACCATACAGTGCACTCTCTAGTTGTGTTCACATGAATTTTTTTTAAGCTTTTTATTTGCATAACATATGTATGGGTAGTTCTTCAACATTGATTCTTACAAAGCTTTCCTTTACAAATTTTCCCCTAGTCTTCTCCCCTCCCCTAGATGGCAGGAAATCCACTACATGTTAATTATATTAAAATACTTGACAAGTCGAATATATGTATACATATTTCCATACTTATCATTATTGTGCAAGAAAAATCGTATCTACATGAACAAAAAAAATCAGAGAAAGGAAACACAATGCAAGCAAACATCAATATAGAGCATGAAAATGTTATGTTGTGGTCCATATTTCGTACCCCTCTCTCTGTGTGTATATGGCTTTCTTCACTGAACAATTGGGAAGTGATTGAAACATTTCATTGTTGAAGAGAGCCATGTCCATCAGAATTGATCATCACATAGTATTGTTGTTGCCGTGTATAATGATCTCCTGGTTCTGCTCATTTCACTCAGCATCAGTTCATGCAACTCTCTCCAGGCCTCTCTGAAGTCATTTCTTACAGAACAATAATATTCCATAACATTCATATACCATAATTTGTTCAGCCATTCTCCAATTCATGGGCATCCATTCAGTTTCCAGTTTCCAGTTTCAAAAAGGGCTGCCACAAACATTCTTGCACATGTAGGTCCCTTTCCTTTTTTTATGACCTCTTTGGGATTCAAGCCCAAAAGAAACACTTCTGGGTCAAAGAGTATGCACAGTTTGATAACTTTTTGAGCATAGTTCCAAATTGCTCTTCAGAATGGTTGGATCCGTTCACAATTCTACCAACAATGTATCAGTGTCTCAGTTCTCCCACATCCCCTCTAATATTCATCATTATCTTTTCCTGTCACTTTAGCCAATCTGACAGGTGTGTTCACATGAATTTTGACTTGCTTTTCCCTATCCCTGTCTTGTTCCTTTCTTCTATTTCTTTTTTTCCCTGACTTCCTTCAAAGTATAGCCCAATCTTTTGCTTCCTGCTGAATGTCTTTACTAGTTTATACTTTCCATCTGTTTTCCTAATCTCAATCCCCTCAACTAAATACATAGAGCTCTGAGCTTGTAGACCTGAGTTCAAATCTGGATTCAAAAACTTACTAGCTGTGTGATTGTAGGCAAATTACTTAACTCTTATTTACTTCAGTTTCAACTTTAAAATGAGAATAATAACAACACTCACCTGACAAGGTTGTTGTGAGGATCAAAAGAAATATATTTATAAAGTATTTAGCACAATGCCTGGTAATAGGAGTACTGTATAAATATGTGTATATTGTATTATATGTATGATGATAGTTAATATATATATATTATAAATATAAATATCTCTTCCTTTCCCTTCCCTCCCTCTCCCCCATTCTGTCTCTTTTGAAATTGCCTTTCACTTATTCTCTATATAATCTCTGGTGTGAATGTAGTTGTTTTCATACTTTCTGCCCCATTAGAGTGTGAACTCCTTGAGAGTAGGAACAGTTTTAGCCTGGCTTTGTATCACCAGCTTTTAGCACTATTTCTGGCATATAATAAGTGCTTAATAAATTATTGGATCCACAAAACACCTCTATCATATACTTGATATGTGACTTTGGGTAGGTCATCTTATTGTTTAATTTAATGATTATTACTTTGGCTGGGAAAATACTTTCAAAAATTCCTCTTATTGGGACTTCTACCTTTTGAAGAAATCAAGATGATTTCTTTTTCAGTTTCTATTTTCTTAGCATCATAGGATTGTATTGCTATTTTATTGTGTATTCTAGCACCAATTTCTTCTTTTTAATACTTTGAACACTATACCAATAATGAAAACAATGATTTTCCCTCTAAAAGTACATTAACAACAAAAAATAGTAACAGCAATAAAATATTGTGATTTAAGCTTTACAAATCATTGATAGATATTATTTATTAGATATGATCCTCTGGGGTAGTAAAAATTGTTATTATTTTACATGTAAGAGCTTACTTACTCAAGATCATATACCTGGTAGAAGTGTCTCCAAACTCTAAATGAAATACTCTGTTTACCAAGCTACACTAATCAAAAGTTATACTATATCTAGCACCACATCATTTTTTAAAAGTTTGTATATGCACTCATTTTTAAACCCCAGTTAAATCACCTTGAGTTAACATTTTCTTACTTGCTTATCCCTGTTGTCATTTTTCTTAACTTTCATCAATTTTTGCCACCAATAGTCACCCATGATTTCTATTTTACTTTTACTTAAAGGAAGATTTAAATTCTTAAAATGAATTAGACATAATTTGGAACCTAAATTAAAAATTTTCTCTTGCAGGAAGTTTTCTCTGGCTGTGAATGTTTTCAAGATTGGTTATTGTTCTTCAGTTAATCACAAGTACACTCCAAGGAGGGCAGTGCTGTATGTTCCTGGAAATGATGAGAAGAAAATACAGAAAGTACCATCACTGAATGTAGACTGTGCTGTATTAGACTGTGAAGATGGTGTGGCTATGAACAAAAAGGTAATGGTAATATAATTTCTTATTAGAAGGATGGAGCAGGAGGAATATAAATAAATTCTGTTTTCTATTGCCAGAATTTTGTACTTTTTGGATTCTTGCCCCTCTCCCTAGTTATTCATATTTTATTGATTGCTAATCTTTTTCTATTTGAGAACCAGTTTTCAGATTCAGATGCCAGGAAAAATAGTTGGCTTTTAACCAATTAATTATTTTTTTAAAGATTTATAAATTTTTAAAATTAAATTTTAATTGATTTATTTTATATGTATATCATACTCTTTCTCTCATTATATCCTCAGAAATCTCATATCTCAATATTATTTTTAAAGAAAAAAAGAGACAAAAAATCAGTAAAACAACAGTACATTAAAAAAAGTTTGAAAATATATGCAGTATGTCACACCTGTGGACCTACTTCCACTTCAGTAGAGTGGGGTTGATTAGGTATTTTCTTATTAACCAATTAATTCTTTCTCCAAAAGTTGATATAGTTACAGAAAGCAAAGGGTAGTTAACATAGATATATTGAAATATTAATGTGCTAATGTGGCATTTAATTGTAAATATGGGTACCTTATGTCCCCTTACAAAATACAAAAATGTTTCTCTCCAGTTTATTTGGACTGAGATCTTAGGATTTACTGGCTGAAAACTATCTATACTTTTGGAAGCCAATAAGTAGTTAAGACTCCCAGGGCTGGAGTTTGCCTGCATAGTTTAGAGAATTTTAAGAGAATTGATGCTATGAACAACTTTGTGGAATATAAGTTCTTTACTTTTACTAGAGAGTAGGAGAAGAGGGAAAGGAATGAGAGACAATTTTCATTTCCTGTTCCATAATCCATAGCATCTAATAGCAGAACTATTTATCCAGATTTATCAAGGTAATCTTTTTGTGCATTCTTTTTTTTCTTTTTTTACTGTCCTATTTTTAGTAAATTGCTTTTCATTGAGCTAATTTTATCTATGGACTCATCGTTAAAGGATAACTTACCAATAAAAACTCATGAACTATGCTTTTAAGAGCTCAGACTTACAGAATATCCGAGAACCTGAAAATGTAGTCACTTCTCTGGAGACCCAACTTGTATATCTGAGCATATCAAGTTGGGAAGATGTAGCTGTAAAATTACTACTACATGACATTTATTTTTTTCTCTTAAAAGGAGAAATTCAATAGCGTGTTGGATCTTGATGTGGTTTCTCTATGTATATTTGATTTTATTCTGCTACATCTGCTCAATGTATTACTTTTAGAATTTAAATTAAGAACTTCCAGAATTCTGGAGCAAACTTTTCAGACTATGATGCAATTAAAAAAGCACCAGGATGAGTCTAAAAGATTTAGATCCTATTCCCTGGCACCAATACATTATGCAACTGTACAAATCACTTGGCTTTCTAAACCTTGGTTTTCTCATCTGTGAAATGAAGGGGTTGGAGTATATGGCTCCTAATGTTCCTTTCTGCTCTAAAATTAGACAATTGCCAAAATTTATGTGTCTTAATATGTTGAGGTTTTAAAAATAACTTCATTCCTCTTAGAAAGTAAAGCTGGGATATCATAAATCTAGGAACAGAATCAAAAATTACTTTTATCAGGCATTTTGAAATACCAAAATTTCCTATTTAATAAAGATAAGTTATTCAGGCCCTTACTATTGTAGTACCCTCAAGAATATTCTCATGGTACAGTACATGGTAAATAGTACTCTTAGTATTACAATATCCTAAATGATATTTGAGTCAAATGAGAAATGAACTTCAGAAGCTATCTTATTTAAAAGAGAATAATTTGTGTTTTAGGAAAACCCAGATATTTGAATCAAATGAGAAATGAATTCCAGAAAGTATCTTTAAAAGGGAGTAATTTTTGTGTTAGGAGAACCCAAATATTTAAATCAAATGAAAAATGAATTTCAGAAAATATCTTTAAAAGAGTAATTTGTGTGTTAGGAGAACCTAGAAGTTATGTTTAGGTGTCTCTTCAGACTTTCAGCTTTGTGGAGTTCTTCCATTGCTTAAAAGTTGAGTTTTTTGACAATACAACATTTAAACAAAACACATTTTAGAAAAGGCATTGAAAGCTCTAATCTTCCTTTTACTGTATTATGTATATGTGTATGCATATATATATATGTTTATCTGTGTATATATTGATAAATCACATATTATATATTAAATTTATATATTAAATGATATATGATAAATGGACATAATGATATATATTGAAATATAATATTTGTATGTATAAATAGATATTTAGTATGAAGCATCTAGTCAAGATCACCATAGAATTCCACTATTTATTCATTTTTGCAGCAAATATTGACACATAAGGTGTAAATATGTATGTATATGCATATACATACACACATACATACACATATACATTACTATACATAGGTGCAAAATATATAAGCTGCTACTATATGTAATATATTTATATTTATAAAGATGTATTATATATAACATATATATAAATTTTTATATTTATCAAATATGTGCATATAAATTACCACAGTAATTTATATATAAACATACATACATTGAGATAGTATTTATAAATATATATATGCATGTATATCTATATTTTCATATCTATACATAGTCATATCTCTCTAGATATTTGGGGCAACAAGGTACCTCAGCAGACAGAATCCTGGACTTGGAAGCAAGATAACTTCAGTTCAAATCCTACTGTGGACACTAACTAGCTGTGTGACCCTAGAAAGTCAGTTAATCTCTCAGCCTTAATTTCCTTTTCTGTAAAATGAGGATAATAATAGCATGTACCTCCCAGGGTTGTGAGAATTTTGCACAACTTAAAAGATCTGTATCAATTCTAATTGTTATATCTAGGCCTATAGTTGTCCAAATCTAGGATTGCATCAATGTAGGAAACTTCTCAGGGAACAAAATCTTTTTACCAAACTATCTCAGTGTCTCCTGCCCCCTTTCCCAACACACATCTTCTTTATACTACAACCATAAAATTATTCCTACCAGAGCAACTAGATAATGTAGTGGATAGAGCACCAGCCCTGAAATCAGGACTTCAGATGCTTAATACTTCCTAGCTGTGTGACCTTGGGCAAGTCACTTTACCCTAATTGCCTCATCTAAAAAAAAGAAAAAAAATTATTCCTACTCTTACATGTGTATTCTTAGGATCCAGCTTTTCCTACAGAGAGCTACCCATTATTCCCCTCTCCAGGTACTTTCCCTGAGATTAGTTTATATTTACTTTGCATATATTTCATATCTACAATTTTCTGCATATTGTCTCTTCTATTAAGATTGTGGTCTTCCTGCTGTTTAGTACTGTACCTAATATATTATTCCTTCATTTCAGTCTTCATTCATCTCTGACTCTTTATGACTGTAGGCTAGTCACTTAAACCTTTCGTGCTCTAAACAACTCCTTTACAAAGAAAGTAGTAATCTGGTAATTTGATGGAGGGCATTTCCTAATCTGGAAGTTCCCCATATGAAGGCAATCACAGTTCTAGTCTCTATCTTTATATAACAAATGTGAGAAGAAATGAATTCTATCTAAAATGGCATTCTTATTATAAATAAAACCTGAGGATATAAAGAAGAATGGTTTTCAGGTATTTCTTAGAGAGCCAAATAAAGTAATTGGGAGAGTTATCATGGGCCAAAGAGCAACAAATTTTTGTGGAACACTTAGTTATTTTATCCTGTAGTGCTCATGACGAATCTATATATGAGAACCACCAAAACAATTGTGACTATGTGTCAATATCTGCTGCAAAAGATGAATAAATGGTGGAATTCTATGGTGATCTTGACTAGACCTTTGAGAAAAGTAATTCATTTTGGACCCTTACACTATTCCAATCAGTAAGAATCAATTTAATAGAATCATAGCAAAGTTCTGTATATAAAGCCCCAGAGCTGTGCGCTACAGATTCTAAGTTCATTTGTTTAACTATAGGAAGTTAACTAAAGGCCTTCCACCCTTATTTTTTGCCTTGTAATAGTGACCAAGTCTAGCTTGGCAGAGATCACAATTACATGGAAAGTCCTCCAAAATATTTTTTGTACCTTCAGACCAATTCTTTAACCAATAGAGCAGATGACTATCTTATGACCATTTAGGTCGCTGACTGTGATAGTTTGTACAATTTTCTTCTGCCCAAATTAAGGAGAAAACTGTCTATCTTAGGAGATATTCCTTGATTCACCCAACTTGTGATCTTGCTGACATATTGCTTATGCATCATATATCAATCAATGGAATTATTCTGCCCTTGGTATAGCTGTTCTGGAGTGACTGAATATCTAGTCCTATAAAAATAGGTTCCTGAAAGGAGGAGACAACTCAGGTTGTGAGGAAGATCTAAGTTTCACTTCATTGGAGGAGACCATGGACACTTTGAAAGTCCCATTGGCTCAGACCTTTGCCTCAGTCTCCCTTATTGTAGAGGGATTATTTTAATCCCCACAGTTTCCATACTAAACCACCATATACCTTAATGTTCAGTAAGAGGACTGGACAAAATTGGGAAAATGATAAAGAATATTTTGGAAAATATGCTTTAAGTTTTTAAAATAACAAAAGTCTTATGTCTACATATCATGAATTATTTCTTCAAGATGGCATTGGACATCAAAGCATTGAAATATCACCCCATACCCCCAACTGTGAAATTTATTATATACCAAATGATAGGAAATGACTGGTTATAAACTTCAGGATAATTTCATAATTAACTGTGGGTGGTCAGATAATTGACTTGTTAGAAAAAAAGTAAAAATTAATTTAAAATTAGGAGAAAAGATAAAAATGAGAAGAGACCACATGCAATTATTACTCCTGTGTGAGCTATTTAAACATGGTATTAACTTTGAAAAATGGGAAATAGATATTAAGTAACCATTGGATTCAGGGGGTTCAGAGACAAAGATTAAATATTCTCTAACTTTAGAAAGATTACATGATAAGTATGGATAAGGGGACCACCAAAACAATGAGGAAAAGGAAACATGTATTGGTAAATACAAAATGTTTCTAAAGTAAATGCAAGGTATATACAAGGTAAATACAAAGTATTCTGAGAATATTAAGAACTCTCAAGGATCAGGACAGACCTTATGATGTAGGTGTCAAACTGAGCTTTGAAAGAAACAAGAGATTCTAAGAGTCAAAATAAGGAAGAAAAGAATTGAGACATGAATGCCAATAATGAAACTATTATAGTAGTTCTGGCAGAAGGAAATAAAGTGGTGGCTATATAAATGGTGATAGAGGATGATGAACATGATAAATACAATTACTATTTATGATTCTCAAAGATCAAGAATGAGATATGCTAGCCATTACAAAACTGTGATGGATTTAGGGTTCAGAATGAACCATCTATAATTTTATATATGTCAATTAAAGGAATTTGTTTTGCTTGATTATGAATATTTGTTGTAAATTTGTTTTTCTTTTTTTTTAAATGAGATAGGTGTGGGA
The DNA here is from genome assembly GCA_023553655.1 of Myrmecobius fasciatus. NCBI lineage: Eukaryota > Metazoa > Chordata > Mammalia > Dasyuromorphia > Myrmecobiidae > Myrmecobius > Myrmecobius fasciatus. The sequence continues at coordinate 51,248 of JAJPUD010007667.1, forward strand.
GGGAGAGAAATTCCTTTTCTATTACTTTTTTATAGATAGGTAAGGCGTGCTACAGATTTGAATGTTACATATATTTTCAGATGAAGTCATTGTGTTATTAATTTTATTTAACTGTTTTATTCCGTTAAAGAGACTTCTCCTAAAGAGGGAATAATCTATGTGTTGGTAATGTAAAACATATCATTGAAACTTTTAAAAAAATTGAAATAGAGGGAAGGATGTGAGAGATGTGGGATAAATCTGTTTGCACATTGATATATGAGAATATTGTCACTGAAAACCAAAGAAAAGGGAATGATCAGGAGATGGTCAACAATGTGAAATGCTACATACAGGAGGGTACAAAAAGGATGAGGACTGACAAAAAGCTGAAGGATTTGACAATTCAGAAATCATTGGTAATATTGGAGAAAGAAAGTTTTTCTTGAGTAATAAGGTTGAAATATAGAGTGTAAAGATTTGAGAAGACAATAAGAGAAGAGTCAAAGAAGTGAAGATAATGCAGTGGTTTCAGTTTAATTATGAAAGAAAAGAGGAATGCAAGATGGTCATTGGAAAGGATGATTGGGTCAAGAAAAATTTCTTTACATATGGGTTTATAGGAGCAGAGAATAACCCTATGGATAGGAAGAGATTGAAAATTAGAGAGAAGGGTTTTATTTGGGTGGCAAAGTAATATAGACTCTAGAAAATCAGGAAAAGTTACTAGATATGACCAAAACACTTAGAATTTAAAGTCTATGAGTAATTGATTTTCATGAAATCTCAAGGAAAGAATGATTCTAAAAGAATGAGAAAGATCATTAACATTATTAAAAACCCCCAGAGTGATTAAGAAAGCCACCATAACAACAGATCATGTGTAAAATAACACAAAACTCCCAAGAAGATGCAACTACATGGATAATTTGATTCAAGGATTCTCTGATTAGAAATATTAAGGCATTAAACAGGAAGGCATATGCTCACAAAAATTTCACTTTAGCTCACTAAGTAGATCCTCTATGAATATTTCACAGCAAGATTTTGAAAAGAATCACATAGAATGAGAAACTATAGAGTGGTTGTAATTATATCAAGAAAAGGCATACCTGCAATAATGAAATATTTATATTTATATCATCATTTACATTTATATCATCAATAGTTCCTCAGTCAACAAACATTTATTAAGTATATATGCTGTACAGGCTTTGGGCTAGATTTTGGAAATAGAAAGACAAAAATGTTATACTCCCTTTCTCTCAAGGACTTTATATTCTATTAAGGAGAAATAATTTGTACATATGCATGTACAGAAGTAAGTGCTAGGTAATTAAATACATGGTGGTTAGGGAGGGAAGAGATTAGTAGTTAGAAGAATCAGGAAAGACCAGATAAACAGTGTTGCTTGATCTTTTTGGGGTGGCAAGAAATTGGAAATTGAGTGGATGCCCATCAATCAGGGAATGGTTGAATAAGTTAGGGTATGTGAATGTAGTGGAATACTATAGTTCTATAGGAAGTGATGGGCAAGCCAAATTCAGAAAAATCTGGAAACTCTTACATGAACTGATGCTAAGAGAAGTAAGCAGAACCAAGAGAACTTTGAACACAGTAACAACAAAATTGTGTGATGATCAACTATAATAGATTTAGCTCTTAGCAATATATTGATTCAAGAAAATTCCAATAGACTTGTGATGGAAAATGCTGTTTGCATCCAGAAAAAACTACAAAGACTGAATACAACATGAATAATATGGAAATATATTTTAAATTTTTGTACATGTATAACCTATATCAGATTGCTTGCTGTCTTGTGGAGATAAGGGAGAGAGGGAGAAAAAAAAATGGAACTCAAAATCTTACCCCAAAAATGAATGTTGAAGATTTAAAAAAAAAAAAAGAAAGTGTTGCTTGAATTGCATCTAAAGGAAGAGGCATATTCTGTGGGACTCAATTCTACCAAAATGTCAAAGTATAAAGATACATTTTGAAGTATTAGAGAGACCACTAGATTTGAAATCAGATACTTGGGTTTGATTCCTGGATCTGTTCTTCAGTCCTCTGTGACCTTGAGAAAGGAATTCAACCTTTCTAGACTTCAGTTTCTTCATTTCAAAAATGAGGGCTTTGGAGGAAATAAATTCCCTTCTAGTTCCTGAATTCTATGCTCTTAGTTATTCTGAATATTATTGCATATATTCTCCCTGTAATGTGTATCTTCGCTGGAAATTATAATAGAGATTTTCACAAAAAAGTCTATAAATAAAATTATGCCATTGTCATCTCAAGTAATTTTGTGGAAAACCTTCCATTTTCTTCCGATGTTCTCCTTTCATGGTCAGACAGTCAGATATCTATGATCAGAAATAGTTGTTTTAGCCACTACTTGCATAGCCACATGGGATATAAAATGAATTAATTAACTTCAGTTGCTATTGAAATCTAGGTAGGTCTCAGAGTTTAAGAGTAGGATAGGGAGAGAAGAACAGAAGCTAAAGATCATTATAGCCAGATGATCCCAGATTTGTACCCAAACCCCTACTGATTTCACATTTCTTCCCACATATTTCTTAGGCATAACTACACCTAGGGTCTAATATGGTTTCAAATCCCACTTCAGGCACCTTATAGCTGTATAGCTCTAGTCAAATCACTAAATTTTTCTAAACCCCAGTTTTGCCATCTGTAAAATCTTACCCTTTTAAGATAATTTTGAATGAATTATTTTGCAATAATATCAATAATATTTACCTCACTGGATTGTTGGGAGGCTTACATGAGAAAATGATTATTAGAAGCTTTGAAAATCTTACAGGACATAAATGTTTATATGTTACTATTATTATTATTATCCACCCACTCCTAAATAAATCTAGAGAGTAGAATTAAATATGCTGGTATCATCCTCTTTATGGATTCGAGACCAGAGTGCAAGTATTTGGAGACTAAGTTATTTGTGTTGAGTCTGTACAATCATTGTATAATAGAGGGTTTCAAATGTGATATGTTCTCTTCCTCCCTTAAAAAATTAAGCAAGCCTTTATTAGGTGTCTGAAATTAAGGGGCCTCTTAATCTTTAAGATATATCTTTGAAGCTGTTCATTTGGTCAGTTCTGTTCCCTAAAAGTAAAAGCTTTCAGAAATAAATTTGAATTTCTACCTTAGAAGTTGTACTGAGTTTAGATATTTTTTAAAAATAAGGATATCCCTTCAGTTTTCAGATACTTTTATCACCTTTCAGCAGTAATGTTTAAAAATCTAGTCTAATTTTGAGATGATTTTAGTGCTGTAGATTGAGCAAAAAACTGAGCCATGAGTTTCGTTAAAAATTTTTTTTTTAACATTTGACTGAGTTGTTGAGAAAAATAATAAGAAAGCATTCATCTCATTCCTTAGTCTCAAACAGCTTTAAATACCACAGGATTATATAGATTTAGCACTGGAAGTGAACTTAGAGGTCACATGTTCAAACTCTTCATTTTACTGATGGGGAAGCAGGTTTAGAGGAGCTGTTACTTGTCCAGGGTCACACAATTGGTAAATATCTGAAGCAGAATTCAAATCCAAGACTTCCTAATTTTAAGTCCAGCATTTTAGCCATTGCATCACATTTCCTCTGGGGTCTTTGGAACATAAGTTTTCTGAGTTTACATGAAGGAAGTAGGGACTTCCTACTTTTAAATGAAATTTTGAGAGTGCACATGCAATTTTATGACTGTCTTAACTTTTTCTTATTTGAACACTGGTTAAAACCATCAAATGATAAGATGGAAGGTATTAAATGACTATGTGAAACATCAAATAGTGTTGAAAAATGGAACTGCCAAAAAATTTAAATTTAATTTAATTTTAAAAAAAGAAAAAAAAAGAAAAATGGAACTACCTCTACTGTAGCTAAGAAGGAAAAGTGGTACAATGGAAAGAGTACTGGATTTGAAGTCAGAAGCATGATTCTACTATGTGCCACCTGTGGGGTATCTGGCAAGGCAGTCTTTTTGAGTCTCATTTTCCTCATCTGTAAAATGAAGGAGTTGGAGTATATGACCTCTCAGGTTCCTTCCAGATCTAGATATATGATTCTATGAACTGAGGGAGAGGAAAGGACTTACAGAGATGAGATATATAATAGGGACTGTAATTAACAGTTAAATAGCAAGAAGCCACCAGTGGAAGTTGCTTCCTTAGTGTTCAACACTCAGGTAGTTGTCCTGTACCAGGCTTGCCCCTTTTCCCCAAAAAAGCCCTTGAATCATTTGGCAGATTTCTTGAAGGGGCTGACATTCTGCCAGCTAAAGATTTTTTTAAATCGGTACCACCACCGGCTCCTAGGGTTTTTCCAGCTTTCTTACTGGAAGAATTCCCATAGAATTTCATAGGATGAGAATTCAACCTATTCTTTTGGCTTTCAGCATCAAAGATCTAACTAGGTTTTCCAGGGAATGATTACATATTTGCTTTATGTTTTTCAAAAACATGTTGAAAATATATTCAGCTACCTTCAGCAAGTATTTATTGAATGGGGAGACAAGTTTCACAAGATATTTCAATAACAATACAGAAATAACATAGGATAGCATATTATATACAATGAAAGGAAACTGCTTTAAATTCATCCTGCTGGGTGGATTTATAAGCAGAAGAATCATTAAACATAAGCTCCTTGAGGGAAGACTGCTTTCATTTTTGTCTTTGTATTCCTAGTGAGGAGCCTAGGATATAGTAAGAACTTAATATTTATTCAATAAAAAAGAAGTATTGAATTATTCATTCATTCAGCAAGCATTTATTAGGCACTTATTATGTATAGAACACTGCAGGAGACCCTGGTGGGGGAGGGAAGGAAGCAGAGTTTAAATAAGACAATTCTGGTCCTCCTGGGGCTTACAGACTACTGAGGGAAATATGTTGCATACATACATATAACTATAATGCAAAATAACCCCTGATAATTGCATAAGAAAAGGTTTAAGAAAAGTATTATGTGAGATCTGAAAACAAAGAAACATCATTTTTGACATGGAGGGATTGGGGAATGCTTCCTAGGAGGAGGCAATATTTGAATTGGCCTTTAAAGAATGGTTAGGAACCCAAAAAATAATGAGATGGAAGAATAGTCCAAATTCAGGGAGCTTCATGAGCACAGGCATAGATACTAGAAATCCCAAGCTATGTTTAGGGCATGGAAAACTCTAAAACTACTATGCTGACTACAAACCTAAACAACAAATGTCCCAACTAGGTTGAGTAGTATTGACCAACAGTTCTCAAAAGGTGATAGGTTCCATGCAGTCAAAACTGCTTTCATTATAATATTAAAAAGTTTTCTTTTCTAATATAGTAAATGTTGATAGATAAAACCCATTTAAACAAAAACTCTTGGAGAGGTGTTTTTTTGCCCTTCATTTTCAGAGGATCATTGTCATTATAAGTTGATGTCTTGACATGTGTGTGAACTGGATTTAAGTGAGGCGGATTTGCATAAACTCATCAGCTTTACTCATTTTAGAACATCAGAACCCACAAAAAAGACAAAATGGAATAATTTTCTAGCTGAAGGCATCTTGGAAGGCCAATAGGAGCCATCTGTTGCATCGAGGTGGACCTGGAGTTTAGTTGTGGTACAGGTTGCACCAGCACAATCCAGGCCAGGAAATCAGGAACAGGCATGGGGTTTTTAAATTGGGGACAGTGGCAGCAATCTCCAGATCTCTCAGCCCACAGAGACCAAGAACAACTCAGCAGGAAAGGGGGGAGGTCCAGCCCCAGATTGGACTTTGGGAACCACTGAATTAACAGTGGCACCAGCAGCACTCAGCAATTTCAGGCAATGGTAGCAACTTTTTAGTTAGATAGAACTTTTTAGCACACAGAGGGGATAGGTGAGGGGTGAAAACAGCTGATTAGAGGGAGATTCCAGGGACCTCTTTCCTGGCACTGTGACAGGACTCTGTTTCTTTACTCATATTCAGATCTGGGGCATCATCTTTCAAGAAATTATCAAGGAAAACTATCCCTATATTCTAGAACCAAAAGAGAAAATAGAAATTGAAAGAATTCACTGATCATCTCCTGAAAGAGATCCCAAGATGAAAGTACCCAGGAATATTATTGCAAGCATCCAGAAAGAAACAATTCAAGTATAGGAGAAAGAATTAGGATAACCTTTTAAGATTTAGCAACTTCTACATTAAAGAATTAGAAGACTTGAAATAAGATATTTTGGAGAGCAATGGAGCTAGGATTACAACAAGAAGAATCAGCTATTTAGCAAAACAGTATAATTCTTCAAAGGGAAAGGTGGATGCTTAGTGAAGTAGAGAACTTTCAAGCATTTATGATGAAAAGATCAAAATTGAATAGAAAATTTGATTTTCAAATACAGGACTCAGGAGAAGCATAAAGAGGCAACCAGGAAAGGGAAATCACAAAGTGATTTCTGCATAGGAAGATGTTACTTGTAACTCATAAGAACTTTCTTATTATTATGGCAGTTAGCAGTATATGCATAGACAGAAGTCACAGGTATGAATTGAATATGAAGGGATAATATCTAAAAAATAAAATTAAATCAAGGGAGAAGGAAAAGAGAAAGGTGGAATGATATAAATTATCTGCCATAAAAACACAGTAAACAGCTTTTACAGTGGAGGGGAAGAAATGGAAAGGAGGGAGAATGAGTGAATATTACTTTCATCAGAATTGCCTCAAAGAGGAAATAATATACACACTCAATATGAATATAGAAATCTATCTTACCTTGAAGGAAAGTAGGAAAAGAGGGCTATAAGAGAAGGGGGAAGGTGATAGAAGAAAGGGTACATTGAGGGAGAAACTGTGGAGAAGCAAAACACTATTGAGAAGGATCAGAGTGAAAATAGAGAGAGAATAGAATAAACAGGAGGGATATACCATTAGCAATAGTAATTATGAAAAGAATTTTGAAGCAAGTTTCTCTGATGAAAGTCTCATTTCTCAAATGTATAGGGAATTGAGTCATTTTTATAAAAATAATTAGAGCCATTCCTCAGTTGACATGTGATCAAAATATATGATCTATTCCCAAAGGTTTACAAAATTATGCATATTTTTGGACCTAACAATACCACTACTAAGCACAAATCCCAAAAGAGGTGAGGATAATAGCAACTGTAGAGGCTGCTGCTGTATTCTGTCCCTACAATGATTGTTTTCCTGAATGATTTCTGGGATAAAGCTGGAAGCAGGGACAGAAAGGGAAAGGGTTGAGGGAAAGAGGGAATAGGTAATGCAGTTCTGTTGTTAAAGCTCTTAGATCATAACAACAGCTACAGGATCATGCTTGGTATTCCTGAAGTGATGTTGGTCATGCTGGTGATGTAGAAAATGAGAGTGTCTTTAAGCCACAAATGAACATAGATGCAGAGTAAATGAACCACTGAATACTTGCCCCTAATGGAAGGGTTTGCTCTTGAGTAAAATTAACTCAGAAGGGAAAGCCATATTTTTGTACTATGTTCAGTAGTGGACTTAATCCCATCTCAACTTAAGGAAGCAGCAATAACCACATTCTTGTGCTAGGAGAGGATATGGGGAAATGGAACTGGGAAGTCAGTGTGCACACCTGACTTCAACTCAGTCAGTTGCTAAGATGATGCTATTTTTAATCCAACTCATAGACAAGAAATAAAGGAAGACCTTTTAAAGAACATTTATCTGATTATTTTTGTTTATGAATATTACATTTCTAAATGTTAATTATATAGGCATATAGTGTTTTCCTGGCACAGTAATATTAATAAAGTCTATCAAAACATATTTTGGAACTATATAAATACAACTATAGAACACTCTATAAAAATTAAGACAGTTAAAAACTGATTAAATAGATTGCTCATGGCTAGGCTGTGCTTTTATAATGAAAATAACAATGTTGTCTAGATTCCTTTATTGATCCAGTGCTATACCAGTCAAATTACAAAAGCTAGAAACTACAGAGCTAGAAAAAAGTAATATATCTGTAAGAATAAAAGGTCAGAAATCTCTGGAGAAATATATTTTTTTGATTGGGAAGAAAGGGTACTAACAATATCAGTTCTCATGCTATGCTACAAACCAATGATCACCAAAACTATTTAGTACTAATTAAAAATGAAATCAATTAATGGAATCAATTAGACATATAACACAAAGAATTAAATTATCAGAGCAGCTTAGTTTTTGATAAATCCAAGGACCTCAATTCCTGGAAAACCAGAAAACTGCAAATAGCTTGACAGAAGTTAGATATAAATCAGTATCTTATGCCACATACCAAGATAAATTTCAAAAGAATACATAACTTAGATATAAAAGGTCACTTATAAACAAATTAGAAGAATAAGGAAAAAAATTAAATTTCAATCTATGAATATGGAAAGCATTCTTATTTAAATAAGGAATATAGGATCACAGAAAAATAAGCAATTTTTATATGCATAAAATTAAAACTTTTTTTTTACAAATAAGACTATTTAGTTAAATTTAGAAAGGAAGCAGTTAACTGGAAAGATATTGGCATAATCAAAAGGTTTAATATCCAAAGTGTAATTATAGAACAGATTTAAATTTAACAGGAATAAGAACCATTCCCCAAACAATATATGAATAAGAAGTTTTCAAAGGAAGAAATGGAAATTTTCAAGAGCATAAAAATGTTCCAAATCAATAATAATTAGAGAAGCACAGATTAAAATAATATTGCTATACCTCAATGATAGATTGAAAAAGGTCACAAAAAAGGGAAAATTTGTTGGATTGGCAAGTGGGAAAACATGAATTCTAATTCACTGTTGGAGCTGTGAATTGATCTAGCAATTCTGAAAAGCAATTTGTCCCCCCTACCAAAGTCATTAAAATATGTATACCCATTGACTCAGTGACACTATCTCAAAGAAATCAAAAAGAAAAAGGACTCAAATGTACAAAAATATTTGTGGAAGTTCTTTTTATTTTAGCTGGAATAACTGGAAACAAGAGTGCTCATCAACTGGGGAATAAACTATATTTTATGAATTGAACTGAATATTATTTCATTATGAAATGTACAGATTTGGAGAAACCTAGGAAGATTTGTTTGAACTGAAGCAAAATGAAAGTAGCAGAACCAGAAGAATAAGAGCCTACCCTCTCAGAATCCCAACAGCATTTTCTCTCACAGTTGACCTCATCTGTGAGGATGTGGCAAGATTGGGGGGAGAGAGAACTTTATCCATCTTGATAGTCAAACTAAATTTCCATATTGATTTAAGACCTCTATGTAGAAATGTGTTAAATTATAAATAGGTCTCATCTACCACTTTGGAGAGAAATCCTTTCTAAGTACAGAGAAAATTTTGATTCAGGGCTTAAAATCTTCAAAAACATACATTTTTATTGAGCTTAGAGATTGAATAGAATAATAGTTTGTTTTAAAAACTCATCTTGCATTAACTATAAGTTTAAAATGATACAAGAATAATTTCACTGTTTAAAAAAATTATTAACTTAATTGTTTAACCAGGTTTTAAAAATTACATGATTGTTTTTTAAAACCTGATTCAATCATATATCTAAGGTAGGTCACATCTGTCAGGGTAAAGATGAACAATGTATAATCCAGAACTAAACCTAAAATACTATATTGGTCCAACTTCCTAAGAACTTACTATTTAAAATGCAAATAGAACAAGGCCAGTCTTAAAAAATTGGGGTTCTCTGTCTCCCTCTCCCTCTCTCTCTTTCTGTCCTCTCCCAGTCTTTGTCTCTGTCTCTCTGTCTCTCTGTCTCTCTCTCTCCCTGTCTCTGTCTGTCTGTCTGTCTGTCTCTCTGTGTCTCAGACTCTGTCTCTTTCTCTCTCTCTTGTCTTTGACTCCTTCTACCCTTTTTCAGAACTTCTTGTCTTTGGTCAGTACCAATTCCTTAACTTAAAACATTGATTCATGCTGCCCAATGTTTCACCTTTCTTTGTTTCCTCATTTTAGAGCCTTTTTTAATCCACTCCAGGCAACACTCTCTTGTTCTTATCTTTTCTACTCACATTCTAGTAAAAAAAAAGTACAAGCCCCAGTGACCCATTCTCTTTAGTACTGGCTCATGGTGGATGTGATGATGTGTTTCCTCTTTTTGAGGATATTTGCATTTATGCCATATCCTTTTAAACCCACAGATAATTAACTTGAGGGGTAACTCCTTTGGTAGTTAGGGGGTGATGTTTTGGAGTGAGACCTAACAAACAATAAAGAATAGCAAGAAGATCAATGTTGTTGGAATAGATCAAAGAAGAGGTAGAAAGGAATTTCTTTTTTCTCTAGTTTTGCTGTTCAATTTACTTTTTAAACTTTTCCCCTCAACTATTGATCTTGACAGACACAGAAGGAACATAAACAAACTATACTATTTAACTGCCACAGAAAAATATTCTTTATCCAAGTCTTCCTTCAGAAACTTTTGGGGGAGTAGTAAGAGTGTGTACCTAGAAGCTGTTTCTAAAAAAAGATCTCACTAGAGCTTTGCCTCCAGTGAAGCCAGGGTGAAATTTGTCTTTATCCAACTATTTTTGTTAAGTCATTGTTCAGTTGTGTTCAATTTTTTGTGATGCTATTTGGGGGCTTTCTTGGCAAAGCTATGGCACTGATTTGCCTTTTTTCCCCTCCAGCTCATTTTATAGATGAGATTAAAAGGCAAACTGGTTTAAGTGATTTGCCTAGAGTCACACAGCTGGATTTGAACTCAGAAAGATGAATCTTCCTGATTTCAGGCTCAGCACTCCATCTATAACACCACCTAGCTGTTCCCATCTCCAGCTACTAAGCAATAGATATATACCTTGTGTTTCTCTCTAGAATATTTTATTTGAATGGGGAGAGAAAGAAAAAGGGAGAATATGGACCACAGAAAGAATTTTGGGATGGGGGTGGGGAGAAAGAAGGAATAAAGCTAAAACTGTATTTGTATGGTAAAGTAACACACTAACAGGCATTAAAAATATGTGCATAGAAATCTGTTTTTTAAAGAAAAGACCCAGAAAGTGACCCATTTAAAATGATGCTCCATCCTGGGCAGCAGGAGCAGGAGAGCTGCCAAGAATGTCTGACAATAGTAGCACTCAGCAGAAGCAGCAGCAGAGAGCACCTGGGAAGATCCAAGGGATTAGACAACAGCCCCTTCCTCAACCACCTGCTCTGACTCCATAATGGAACAAGAGTTGCCAGGGAGGCCAGCTAGATGCAGCCACTGCTTTCCTGCCATGAAAGCCAAGAGAATTCCTGGTTTTTGACATCCTGAACAACATCTCTAATTCTGTGGGAAGAAGTGGTCCTCTGAGGTTGGAGAATTTACATTCTTTGATGTTCTTGAACCATCCTCCTTCCCTTTCTTAGTCTTCCACATAAATCCTCCCCAAGGAGGAAATGGCCAGGTAAATGTAGAGGGATGAGAGTGTGAGAGGTGTGGGTAACTGCAGGGATGAGGAAGGCATTCAAGTTTGAAGGATAGAAAACCGTAGCTATGGTCCAAATAATTCTGAAATTCTCATGACCACTTTGATGACCTAACTCATCCATTGCCTAACTCTAGAAGTACTTGATGGTCTATGATCCATGAGGTCAGGAAGAGCCAGACACAACTAAATGAATGAACAATAACAACAATCATGAATAAATCTTATGTGACCAATAATTCACTTATGGAAGCTTGAAATAAACCAGTTAATAAACATTTATTAAGCATTTACTATGTGCCAAGTACTGTGCTAAGTTTTTGTCTGGAACCCTCTCCCTCCTCAGTTATAACTACTGACTTCCCTAGCTTCCTTTAATTCCCAACTAAAATCTTACCTTCTGTGGAAAATCTTCTTCAACCTCTCTTAATTCCTGTACTTTCCCTCTGTTAATTATTTCCTATTTGTTATACACAGAACTTGGTTTGTATATATTTGCATGTTGTCTCCCCCCAATAGATTGCAAATCTAATTGCAAAAAAAAAAATAGGACAGGGATTGTCTTCTGCCTCTTTTTTGTATCTCCAATGCTTAGCATAGTAACTGGGGTGGATGAATAAATGGTCTAGTGGTCTTGGACTGGACTTGGAATCTGGAAGATTTGAAAGTGAGAAAGATCATTCAATTCCCATTTCTGGCACACTTTAAAACATTGGATATAGTCCTTGACCTTTCTGGACTTCAGAACCATCATCTATAAAATGAAGATAATATGTCTACCAATACCTGCTTCATAAGGTTGTTGTGAAGTTGAAAAATGAGATTATTCAATTGAATAAGCATTTATTATACACTAGGCAAAATGCTAAGTACTCAAAAGAAAAAGAAAAGAATGAAAATCTCTGTTCTCAAAGGACTTATATTCTACTGGGGATATGTATATATGTATGTATGTATATATATATATATGTACATATACACATATATTTATTGTTATATATTATATTTATAATTTTATGTCATGTATTATGTAATTAGTATATTATTACATATATTCTATGTGTTAATCCATTACATATATAAATATATATCGTGGTATGGATATATGTCATATATGTCTATATACACATAATTTATGTGTGTATTGTATAAAATATCTATGTATCACACATGTATGTATATGAATATATAAATATATATAATATTTTTTCAAATTTTAAAGCTATGTAAATTCCAGTTATTATAATGAGCTATTCAGTAAGATTCTCATCACAAGGATCCTAACCTAGGCACTTAAACTGCATGTATCCTTTTTACCCTATCATCTCATCATTCAGACCCTGATCTGATGAAATTTTGAGAAATTTAGCTCTGCCATATACACCCCGGGAAAAATCAAAAGAGGGCTCCAGATGAAACTAGCTCAAATAAACAAACAAGCAAAAAAACCGGAAGTAAAGTTTATCATCCAATCCAGAAGTACAAAATAAATAGATGATCAGCAGTTAATAGTGGCTTAATAAAGCTCACACAAACCCAAATCTGAAGCTTATGAGCTCAGAGAGGTCATACCTGGGGCAAATGAAAGAAAACAGGAAAAAATACCCATGAAATTGAAGAAGAAATATCTGCAGAGTCCAGCAGTCACCTCCTAAAATAGAAACACTCAAATGAAAACTCCCAGAAACATGGCTAAAATCTAGAGCTTCTAAGTCAAAGAAAAAAACAATACAAGCAACCAGAAACAGTTCAGGTAACGTTAAATCACGGTCAGGATAACACAAGATTAAGTAGTTATCATTACAAAGGAGCAGTGAGGATGAAATACACTATTCCAAAGGGCAAAAGATAAACACAACCAAAAATAACTTACCCAGCAAAACTGAGTATAATTCTCCAGGGGAAAATTGAATTTTTCAGGAAATACAAGAATTCCTAGCGTTCCCAATGAAAAGACTTGAGTTGAATAGAAACCTTGAACTACAAACATTCATCAACAACAAAAAAAGAATGAACAAATTAATAAAATAGGCAGGAAACTAACAAAATTAGAAAGGCAAGAAGCTTTAGAATATCATTGAAAAACAACAATAACAAATTCAAAAAGCACACAGAAATAAAATTAAAAATAAAAGAAAATATTGAATTGACAAAAAAAAAGTAGAATCTTTTTTAAGGGAAAACTAATAATAGAAAAACCACTGGCTAATTTGACTTAAAAAGAGAGAAAATAAAAATGTCAAAATTAAAAATAAAAAAGGAGCATTTATAACATGTAGAGGAGAAGAAAAAATTATTAGAAGATATTTTGCTTCTAGCTCTAAAAAGAGAAATTGTCTAGAAAAAGATAAAAATAATTATGCTATATGAATGAGGTACAGAGGAAGACAGACATAGAGGTCTTAAAGAAGGTAGTTCAGAAAACCTACTCATACTGGGAATGGGTTAAATAGGGAACAATATATACATACATACATTATATATATGTACATATGTATATATGTATATATATAATGTATGTATATATATTACCACACACACACACACACACACACATACCATGAAAGGTATCACTCTCCAAAATCTGTAAAGAAATAAAAGAGAAAGGAATAGGGTAAGATGGGATCTAGAGGGCTGTGTAGATTTATGGCTGTGAGACAAGATGTACAAATGAATGGAAATGGAATAGAGGGAAGGAAAGGGTGGAGAGAGAAGATGAGAGAGGGATCCATGGGTGGGAGGAGGTTAAATAATAGCAAGGCAAGTTAAGGAGTAGAATTAAGGCAGAAGAGTTAGTAGGGATAGGAAATAAGAAATATACATAAACACTACAACAAGGATTAGGAGTAGAATTTATTAGAAAAAAAAGTAGGGCTAATAATCAATGATTCCAGACAGTCAAACTTAAAGATTCAATCAAGAGAGAAATTTATATTTTATGTCAGTCATATTAATATTATTTTAGATGCATATTTACATATGTGTAAGTGTGTGTTTGTGTATATATGTAGGTATATGCATGTGTGTCTATAAATATATGTATATGGGTGGGAATGAATGTGTGTGTGTGTGTGTGTGTGTGTGTGTGTGTGTGTGTGTGTCCTTAATTGGATCCTGCTTGGAGAAGTGAGGGGTGAAAAGGGGAAAAAAGAATAAAGTAAAAAATACACAGCAGAGAATAAAATAAACTACGAGGAAGTAAAGATGGACAGTAATGAATATAACCTCTTCTATTATCATATATGGTTTCTTGAAATGGAAATTTGTTATATATTCTGAATCCTTCCTGATGTTCTACTGGGCACATGACAGTGTTTTGTTTTGTTTTGTTTTCTCTTTCATCTTTCTTCTAATTTTTCTTATTTTGTATTTAGTTTTAAGTAAATTAATATTTTTAGAAAGAAGAGGGGAAAAAGATTTTTTTTGCTAAGTTATATAACAAAAATTCATAACAAATGAAATGGATAAATATTTACAAAAATATTAAATGTCCATAAAAATAGATCACAATGTGAACAATTTAACAGTATCAGAAAAATAATTGAACAAATCTATTAATCAATAATCAATTAATAAACATTTATCAAGCACTTATGTGCTGGACACTATGCCAAGTACTATTGTCACAAAAAGAAGCAAAAGACAATTCCTACCCTCAAAAAAAGTTGCAATCAAATGGGGGAGACAACATGCAAATAAATATGTATAAAACAAGTTATAAAAAGGATAGATAGGAAGGCACTGGGATTAAGAGAGATTGGGCAAGGCTTCTTGTAAAAGCCAGGATTTTAGTGGGGACTTAAAGGAAACCACGGAGGTAAGTAGAAAATACCCAGAGTCGAGATGTTAATGCAGCATCCAGGAGGCCAGTGTCACTGGATTGAAGAATATATATTTGGGAGAAAGGTGTAAAGAAGACTGGTAGGGTAAGAAGAGGATGGGTTATGGAGGGTTTTGAATGTCAAGCAGAGTATTTTGTATTTGCTCTTGGAGGTAATAGGAAGCCACTGGAGTTTATTGAATAGGGAGGTGACATAATCAGACTTTTATTTTAGGAAAATCACTTTAGTGACTAAATAGAGATAGCATTGGAGTGGGAAGAGACTTGAGTCAGGCTGACTCACCAGCAGACTATTGCAATAATTCTGGCATGTTGAGAGCAGTGCCAGAGGTATGGAGAAGAGATGTTACAAAGATGAAATGATAGATCTTGGCAAAAGCTTGGATATATGGGGTGGTGAGACATAGTGAAGAATCCAGGATAAATCCTAGATTGCAAGCCTCAGAGACATGGAGGATGGTTTTGCTTTTACAGTAATAGGGAAGGTAGGAAGGGGAGAATTTTTTGGGAAAGATAATGAGTTCTATTCAAACATAATGAATTTAAGGTGTCTACTGGACATCAGGTTCAAAATAAAAAAGATAACGATAATACAGGACCAGATAAATTTTCAGGTAAATTCTATCACTCAGAAAACAATTCTGTTATTAAGTAGATTGTTTGCAAAAATTGGGAGAGATTCTACTAAATTTCTTCTATGAGGTAAATATGGTCCTGAACACAAGAGAAATGAATTAGAGAAAGAAAACTGTAGACCATGAGAATCTGATGAATATTGATCCAAAAATTTTTAGAAAAATGTTAGAAGAGTCCACAACATTAAAACATTTATGTATCATAGTGAAGTTAGATTTATAGAGGAATGCAATGAGTTCAATACTAAGAAAACTATAAAGTAAATATATCAGAATAGTAACATAATAAAAATCACTTGATTTTATCAGCTACAAAAAGCTATTGATAGAATATAATAGATATTACTATTAAATACACAAGATGTGTAAGTACATGGAGTTTTTTTAGGAGAATGTCTTTTTTAACTAAGGATGAGAGAAAAGTTCTTAATTAAAATATAGATAATATTACAGAAGATAAGTTTTGATTACATAAAATTGAAATATTTTTAATAAACAAAATCAATACAACAAAAATTAGAAAGGAAGTAGTTCACTGGAAAAGATCTTTGCTGCAAATTTTTCTCTGATAAAAATGTGAAATTCAAGTTATATAATGAATTAATTCCACTATATAAGAAAAAGAGGCATTTCTCAATAGTTGAATGGTCACAGAATAAGAAAATGCACTATCATCTCCCTTATCATGCAGGCTCAAAACCTGGATATTTTCCTTGCCTACTCACTCTCACCACCACTCCCATGTCCAATCTAATGCCTTTTTTTGCTTTTCTACTTTGACTGCCACCATTTTGCTGCAAGCCCTTATCATGACATGCATGTACTATTATCCAGTAATGTTTTGGTTGGCTTCCTTGCCCCTATTCTCTCCCCACTCCAGTCTATCATGTACTCATCTATCAAATTAATCTTCCCAAAGTCCAGCTGACCATGTCAGTTTTCCACTCCCCATTAATAAACTCTAGTGGCTCCTTCCCACCAAGTTTAAATGGAAAATCTTTTAACATTCAAAACCCTTCATATCTTAGTCACCTCCTACATTTTTCTCATCTCCACTTATTCTGTGATCATTGACACTAGTCTCCTTGCCTTTCCTCTCAATCTTTTGACTAGAGATTTTCACCAGCTGGAATTCTTGCCTCCTTTTATCTATATTAGCCTCTCAGCTTCCATCAAGTCCCAGCCAAGATCTTAGTTTCTACAGGAAGCCTCTCCTGCCTAGTTCTAGTGCCTTTCTTCTGTTGATTAGTCCCAATTTATCTTATATATACATAGTTGTTTTCATATTGTTTCTCCTATTAGACTTGTAAGCTGGGACTTTTTTAACCTTTCTTTGTATCCTTACTTCTTAGCACAGTGCCTGGAATAAAATAGATGCTTAATAAATTTTTGTGGTTCCACTGAATAAGCACATTGGGATCTTATATTCTGCAGACATTGTGACATGACAAAGATGTAATACATTGTTGAATAGCTTTGGGAAAGCTTGTTTGTATCTTACTAATAAAATCCTTGAAGATGCTTTCAGTTTTTACAATGTAAAAATTTGGTCCAAATCAAATGCTTTTCCATCAGTCTGTAATGTTGTCTAAGGGGGGGCTCTAGTATCTTTAATGAAGAAAACATTTTGTTGAAATGGTTTTTGCAAATCTTTCCATTTTTCTTCTCTTTGTAGTCCTTTTTCTATTTTTCTATTTGAAAATTCTTGGGATGGCTTTGTTTATTATCTGAATATCTTGCCAAGATTTTTAAAACCTGGCTTTATCTTCTAATGCTTCTCTCCACTTTATGAAATGATACTATTCATAATCAGTAATCATCATTGCAAAAACAAAATACATTTTTAAAAGAAGAAAAAAATCACAGAATACTATCATATAAATAATTAGTTTATATTTAATCATGTATAAATGCTAGAAATAACGTATTATAATAAGGACCAAAGCCACTGTTTTTTGATCCTATTCATTTTGGAGGTTACTCTGTAATGTCTATGATGAACACACAGATGTTCCTTTCTTGTTGCCTATTTTACTACTATTTACTGGGACTCACATATATATGCATTAATAAGCACATATACATTCATGCCTGTCTGTACTTATATACATATGTCCATTATCTGCATTCATGTATCAATTTGGTTAAATTCTAACTTCCTGAGTGCAGCCCCTTTTGTGGAAATAAATGAGTAGAGTAGCTAGGTGTATTCCCCCACAGGGAGAAAGCTAACTCATGCACAAAGAATGATTAAATGTGTACAGGAGCATGGGGAGCTAACTTCTCTTCAATAAGTATGTGAAATTAGGATGGGAAGGCTTCTCTCCCAGGTGTCTTGCCTTTATTAAAAGACTTTGGAGCTTGGGAGATTGCTTCAATAGGAATTGGGGTATCCATAAGCCTTTTTGGTACAGTGTGGAAAGCTGAACTATGCTTGGGAACTCTGCAAGATCTTTTTGATCCTTAAAGGTTCAGATATGGATAGGTTTTTATAAAAGTAGTAAAGTGTTTTCAGTCCTTTATTATTCCCTCTATGGCCCTAGATAACCTTTCCTTCCAGAGTGGTAATGGTGAAAAATAAAAGTTTTTTTGTTCCCATTGTTTTATTCTTCAAACTAACTTTCTTCTTAATGCAATGATTCAGATATCTCCATTAAGGTCACAATAGTCAGCAATTTCCATTTAATAAGCTCAACTAAGTCCTTTAAGTAAAAAAATGCAGACTTTAAATTGCCAGTTATTCCTTTTCCTGTGATTCATAGGTATCCAATTAAGTGTGACTTGAGTATGATATATAGTAGGATATAACCCACTACTAAAAGAACAGTATCTGGGCACTGAAGCAGATCTTAGCACCTCTGCTTGAAGTAAAGTTTTATTTTATTTTGAATCCAACTTATATAAATTGAACAAGGAGAACTGAAAACAGAGGTAGAAACCATAGTTGTTTCCATTGAAATACATGTTGAATTAGTTTGGGGAGCCTTATTAAATTCACTTGGTCCAAATTTAAATACCAATTAAAATCTCTTACTGGTATCATGTAGCAGTCCACAGGTGATCTTCATAACATAAATGCTGATCCTTTCAGTGTTCCAGAGCTTAGATCTATGACTAATATACAAAATATTTAGTAATACCACAGAAATAGCTGAGAAAAAAAACCCCTTGAAATATTGCAGAGCTATACTTCTTGAAAACAAAGAATAGTTATTTTTTATCCATTTCAGTTTCAAATTCGTAATAGTTAATAATGAAATACCAAATTATTATTAATAAATGCCAAATGAAATGCCAAATTATTATTATTTCTCTCCATTTTTTGAGGCAATTGGGGTTAAGTGACTTGCCTAGAATCACACAGCTGGGAAGTGATGTCTGAGGCCAGATTTGAATTTAGGTCTTCATAATTCCAAGGCCAGTAAGCTATCCACTGTGCCATCTAGCTGCCCTGAAAATTATTATTAATAAAGACATGATGTATATGATCAGGTATAGTTGAATGTTTTGATGATAGGATAATTAAGAAAAAATATTGCTCTTTGTTTGTAAATTAGCTCTTTCTCATTAGACAGCTACAATTTAAGTTAAAAGCAGCATTCTCCAAATTCCAGTCCCATATTACCAGCTATCTGCTAGACATCTTTATCTGAATATTCAGTAAAAACTCCAACTCAGCATGTCCAAAATGGAATTCATTATATTTCCCTCCAAAATCTATCCCTCTTTCAAACTCGTCCTTTAAAAAAAAAAACAATATTCATCCGAACAGTCACTGAAGTTCAAAATCTTTGAGTCACCTATGGCTCTTCTCTCCTTCCTAACTCTCATATCCAGTTGCAATTCTTTTTGACCCTGATACCACAGTCTCTCTCACATCTATCCCATTTTGTTCAATCATACAACCTCTACTTTAGATGAAGCTCCTGTCTCTTCTCACCTGGACCATTGCAATAACCTCCTAATTGATCTCCAGTCAATATCTTTTTTTAACATATAATTTTTATTTTATTTTTCAATTTCATGTAAACAAAATTTTTAGCATTTGTTTTTAAATTTTTTTAAAATTCACCCTAGAGGTGGATAGTATTTTTTATAAGTTCTTCAGAATTATTTTGGATCATTATTACTGAATTCACAATTGTTTACCATACAGTATTGTTATTACTATACCCAAAATTATCCTGGTTTCAAGGAGGTGTTTGTAAATAATAGGGAAACAACCAGCATTCAGAAATATTTGAGAATAATGAGAGTAGGGATGATAGTGGGGACAGTCTGCTGAGGAAGATTAATTGAAACAGAATCATTTAAAGAGGTTAACCTTGGCAAAGAAAAAGACAGCTTCTTTGTGTAATACAAGAGTGAAAGAAAATAGTGAGAGAAATTATCTGAGTGAGCTGATGAGGAAAGGACAAGAAGGAGCCCAATTTTTCCAATAAAATATGAGGCAAGGTTCTCTGATGAAAGGGTTGGGAAAAGGAGTTATTGGAGATTTGAAGAGGGATGAAAAGTTTTGGGAAAGACCCTATGATGTAGGTGTAGTAGGAGAGTGAATGTTTTAAAAAGATGTAAGAAGATTACTTTGGACACATTGAAAACCCACTGATTATGTAAATATGAATTTATAGTGGACCAGCTTTGCTCAGCAGCACATCTGTAGGCATAAAGACAGCTGATAATAGCAGTAAGCAAAGCCTAAGGTTTGGTAGGGCAAGATCAGCAATAAGATAAGGGAGAAACAAGGGAGACAATGTAGAGTTGAATTGGTTCACCAAAGGATCAAGATAGGGAAAGGAGAAGAATGCAGTTAGTTGAAGGGTAATGACCTGGAAAAGAACTGAGGAGAGGAGGAATTAGAGGTCACTGTGAGGGATCAGAGTTTGTGGTTACAAGACAGAGAGAGAAGTAGAACAACAGAATGTGATTAAATGAGGGAATTCCAGAGCTTATGAACATGGAAGTAGAACACTTGTGGACAATGGAGTACCACCATCTTTGTGTGTGGCTAAAGTGGAGTGGAGGAATATGAAATAAATACATTGAAGAACCTAGAAGTTAAGGTACTTGAAGATGATTCTCCTTCATATGTATATGAATCTATGTGAGTGTGTGTGTAAACAATTTTGAGTACATAAAATTAAAAAGATTTTGTACAAACAAAATCAATACAGCTAAAATTAGAAGAGAAATGAGAAATCAGTGAAAAATCTTTTCAACAAATTTCTCTATTCAAGATCTTAATTCTAAGATGTATAGAGTACTGATTCAAATTCATAAGAATAAGAGCCATTCCTCAATTGTTAAATACTTAAAAGATAGGAATAGGTAATTTTCAGAGAAAGAAATCTAACAAATCCATAGCCATATGAGAAAAGTGTTCCAAATTACTAATTAATAGAGAAATGCCAATGAAAATGAGTCTAAAAAAACACTTTAAACTTATCAGATTGAAAAAGTTGACAAAAAAGGAAATAACAAATGCTATAAGGAATGTGGGAAAACAAGTAAATTAATATTCTATTGGTAGAGCTTTCAACTAATTCAGTCCTTCTGGATGAAAAGCAATTTGGAACTATGCCCAAAAAGCTATTAAACTCTGCATGCCATTTGAATCAGCAATAACACTACTAGTTCTATATCCCAAAGAGATGAAAAAAGAGGAAAAGAGCCCATATGTACAAAAATATTTATAGCAGCTCTTTTGTTTTTATGTTTGAATCATTGTGGCATTTATTATTAGTTGAGAATATTTTTTCTTTTTCTTTTTAGTTTTTCTAAAAATATTTTGTTTTAATCAGCCAAAATCCACCTTCTTATTCTCACTCCAATTGATAACATAAGAAACAGAAAATAGAAATATGTGTATTTGGGGCAGCTAGGTGGTGCAGTGGATAGAGCACTAGCCCTGAAGTCAGGAGGACCTGAGTTCAAATTTGATCTCAGACACTTAACACTTCCTAGTTATGTGATCCTGGGCAAGTCACTTAACCACAATTGCCTCAGCAAAAAGAAGAAAAAAGAAAAGAAATATGTGCAGTCAATCAAAACAAATTTCTACATTGCTGATGTCCAAAATTTTTTTTTTCTCATTCTGAGTTCTGAGTTCTTCAACCCTCTCTCAGGAGATAGTAGCAATGTTTCATCATTTGTCCCCTGGAATCCTGGTTGTGTTGTACATTAAATACTGAGTATTCCATCACATTTATATATTATAACTTATGCATCAATTCCCCCAATTTTTGGACACCTCCTCAGATTCCCATTTTTGCTCCTCAAAAGGAGCTTTAAAAGTTCCTTTTATCCTTCGAGTTTGTTTTGCTTAGGAATAATCCCTTCCTCAATCTCCCTTCCTTCTAATTTGCTTTTCCTTCTTGCCTTTCCCTTTTATTTCCCTGAATAAAATTTATTTCTGCACTCAACTCTTTATGTAAATATATTTATACATTCTTCCTTCTTTTGACCAATTCAGATGAAAGTGAGTTTCAAGTTTTAGTAGCTCCCCCACCTCCTTCTATTTATTTGTATAGATGTGTACTTGTATACCTTTATTGTGAAATAATTTTCCTTAAGACTTCCTTTTCTATCAATATATTCCTCTTCTCTCTTTCCATTTTTTTCTTAAGATGAATAAGATTTAATAGAAACACTCCCAGGCCTTGTCTAATTTAAATTCCCTGTATGAACTCAGATTCACAGTTCAGAGGGGACACATGTATCATCTCCCCAAATTTGAATGTAAGCAGTTTGTCCTTGTTTAGTCCTTTATCATAGTTCATTGATGTTTACCGTTTTATGTTTCTCTTCACTTCTGTGTTTGAACTTCAAAGTTTCTTTGCAGCTCCTGATTTCATCAGGAATTCTTGGAAGTTCTCTTTTTCATTTAAAGGTTTATTTTTCCCCCATAGCATTGTACTTAGTTTTGCTGGGTTAGCTATTCTTGACTATATCTTTTGCTTTCTAAAATATTACATTCCACATTCTCTACTTCTTTGTAGTGGCAGCTACTAAATTCTGTGTGATTCTGACTATAGCTTCTCAGTACTTGAATTATTTCTGGCTGCTTGCAGGATTTTTTTTTCTTTGACTTAGAAGTTGAGGATTTTAACTATAATATTCCTTGGTAGTTTTCATTTTGAAGTTTGTTTTTTTTTTCCAGAAAGTGACTGGTAAATTTTTTTATTGCTACTTTGTCCTCTACTTCTAAGAGATCTGGACAGTTTTCTTTTAAGATTTCTTGATATAAGATGTCTAGGTTCTTTTTTTTTTTTTAGTCATGTCATTCAAATTTTTTCTTAAAATTTTTAAAAAATGTTTTTACATGAAACTCATATTTTTTCAGTCTTTTGACTTTGTTTTAATATTTCGTGATGCCACATTGGCTTTTATTTAGTCCATTCTGATTTTCAGAGAGTTTGTTTCTTGGTCAAGGTTTTGTACTTCTGTCCCAAGCTGTTAATTCCCCATTTCAATTCTTTCCTCCATTGTTCTCATTTCTTTTCCAGTTTTTTTCCCTTAAGAGCTCTCATTCCATTTATGAAAACATTTTAAACTCTTGCTTCAGCTCTTCTAGGAATTCTAGTTGAGCTTGTGTGTAAACTCTGTTTTTCTCTGAGGCTTTGCTTGTAGATGTTTTAGAATTATTTTCTTCTAGGTTTGTGTCTTAAGAGTTCCTGCCACCATTTTAGTAGATTTTTTTTTGTTTGCTCATTCATCTGCTTTCAAATTTCATGTCAGGGTTAGGTTCTGCCATGCTTCTGAAGGGCAGGTCTCAGCTCCTGGTCCTGTTGTTGCCTTCTTGGGGTATTGACTGTTACATTATTCCAAGATCTCAGTAACAATCTGGAAATTTTCAGGCTTTCAGTTGCCCAAAGATGGTCTGATCCAAGGCAAATCTTATTGTTGCCTCCTTTGGTCTTAGCTCTGCAAGTTCTTAACCTGAATTTGGGAATAGTACAAGAGTAGACTGCTGGTAGACTTGGTCCCTATCAAACATTTGGGGTAGAGTAGCAGAATTATAGGCTCCCCTTTGTTCTGGGATGCCTGCCATAGTGGTTCTTTTGCAGAATAAGTTAACTCCTAAAAGAGAGAATCAGCTCTAATCCTGGGATCTGAAACATACCTCTTTTTTTTTTTTTTTTTTTACTATTGCTGGTTTCTAATCCTCCTGAAGTACACCATTTAAAGTCTTTCTATCAGCAAACATTATTCCTTTGTGCAGATTCCCTTCTTTGTCCTTCCTGAATATGGGAGTCAAAACTGGGTAAGAGGTAATAAAGCTGTGTATTTACACCTGCTCCTGTTGCAATGATGCGATAGAAGTCTAGTGGTGCTCCTTAAGGGTTTTGTCCTGATCCACAGCCTCTCCAAGAATGGTTTGTATTCTCCTGGCCCAATCCCATCCCCAGTATCTATAGACCTCCCTGTCTATCTTCCCACGTAGATCTGGGCTGGAAACCTGATTCATTGTGACTGTTTCTGGATTTCCTCATCATGATTTAGTCTGGTGTGTTTTTTAGAACTGTTTGGAGGAGATTGTGGCAGAGAACTCACTGAACTGCTTTCTACCACTTTTCCCTCTTGGCTTTGGCTCCCTATAGGAAGCTTTTTTATGGTGGCAAAGAATTGAAGACTGAGGAGATATCCATCAATGGGAAAATGATTGAGCAAGTTTTGATATATTGTATAATGAAATTCTATTGTGCTATAAGAAATGATGAGACGTGATTTTAGAAAAATCGGGGAGGATTTGCATGAACAGACAAAAAGCAAAGTGAGAAAGAAGCAGAGCAATCTATACCATTGTATAAATTTACAACAATAATATAAAGACAAAATATTTTGAAATACTTAAGAACTCAGATCAATACGACCCACAATTCCAGAGTACCCATGCTCTATCATCTAAGGGGCACCCTGACTCTTATATGCTTTGCCCAAAGGCCCAACACCTGGATCTGAGGTCAGTCTACTTGCAAGAAAAAGGTAGCTCAAACTTTTCTAGGTCTCCTATAGCATATCTTACCTCAAAAAAGCTGGCTCTTAACTGAAGACATCTCACTGATGCATTTAATACTTTGAGAGTACTGCCACAAGGTTTCCTATTAACTTGTTATCACTCACTCTCATTGTATTACTGGCCTACCTTCTTTTCTATGTGTCTATCTTTGTTGATGTCTTTTATATCATTTTTGTGTACAAGTCACCTGTTAAAGTATTCTGCAGCTTGCTTATTTCCACCATTCCATTGCTTTAGGCCGCCTACAGTTCTATAGCTAAGTGTCTCCAATTTGCCTTTCAAGAACTATTATATATTTCTTTCCTTCATGAATTGTTTTCCAGTCAAAATGGACTTGAGATTTTTCAGCACAACATCCCATCTCTTCTCTCCATTCCTTTTCAGAGCTATCCCTCTTTTCTTGGAATACACTCCTTTTTCATTTCTGCCTCTTATAATCTCTCTTTTTCTTCAAAGTCCAGCCCAGGGCCTTTTTCATCATGACACCTTACCTGGTGCCCCTTGATGCCGGTGTCTCCCTCCTACCATGACCTCGTTTCTTTCTGTATCTCTTATGTGTACATATTGTTTCACCAGAGAAAATGTAAAACAATGACTGGCCAAGAGGATAGCAATCTTCATTAGCAGAGAAAGTTCCCTTCTCTGAGAATTCCCTTCAGCAGTGATATCGCAAGTCTAGTCCCTATCTCTGTTTCATTTAATAATCTCAGTTCTCATTTGGGCTATTTTAAGGGCCATCTACTTGATATCTGTGGAGTTCTCTTCTGTTATTTAATTCATCTTTAGGGTGATGCCAAAATAATCTTCCTAGTGAACTATGTAACTCCCTTATTTCAAATGCTTCAGTAGCTCTCTATTGCCTATGAGATAAAAATAAACACAAACAAACAACCAAAAAAACTCCTTAGCCTCATATATTAGGCTTCTTAGATTTGTCTCCAGATTATCACATTACTTCTTTTTACATGTGTTGTAGTTCTATTAGATTGGGCTAATTCTTTGTCCTAATCTGCCGTCTCAAACCTTTCTCTATTCAAACAGACTCTCTTCCACAGCTGAAATGCATTATTTTCTCTTTGCTTATTAAAATTCTTCTCTTCCTTCAAGTCTCATGTACCCCATCTTCTACAACACTTTCCTTTAACCTTCCCCCATGTCCCAGTTAACAGAAAGTCTTATTTTTCATCTCAGATGTTCCTATAGGACATTGTCTGGATCTATCTTTTGTTCTATTTTTCCTTGCATTGTATTTATTTATTGTATATATCATGTTACCTTAATAGACAATAAACTCTTTGAAAAGAGGGGCTGTCATCTTGGTATTCTTGGCATCTAGCATAGTACTGTCCATAATAGGTCTTAACAAATAATTGTTTCATTGAATTAACCCTTTTAGTTCTAATTGTTATTTGGTTGTTTCACTCATGTCTGAGTCTCCATGATCCCATTTAGGGTTTTCTTGGTAAAGATACTGAAATGGTTCACCTTTTCTTCTCCAGCTCATTTCATTTTACAGATGAGGAAACTGAGAAACACAGGGTTTAGTGAATTTCCCAAAGTCATGCAGCTAGTAAGTGTTTGAGGACATATTTGAACTCATAAGTTTCTAATTCTAGACTCAGCCTTTTATCCATTGTGCCATCTAACTGTCCTGCTAAGTTTAATAATCTTTTTCAATTTTTTTCCTCCTTGATTCTTTTGTAGCATTTAGCATTGTTGCTCTCCTCTCTCCTTCTTGATATTCTCTTTCCCCTTGTCTTTTAAAGATATTATACTATTCTGAGTTTTCTCCTGCTTCTCTGACTGCTCCTTCTTTGTCTTCTTCAATAGCCCCTCATCCTCCCTTATTCACTCTTTAAGGTGGGTGCTCCCCAAGGATCTATCAATTGTCCCTCTTCTCATCTCTCTTAATTCTCTTTCCTTTCATTTTATTACCTCTGTGTAGTTGATGCCTAAATCTCTCTATCTAATCTCCATTTCTCTTCTGAGCTCTAGACTCTTTTACTGTTTTCAGGATTGGTCCACCAAGATGTCCCACTGGCACCTCAAACTCAACAAGCCCAAAACAGAGCTTATTATCTTTTCCACATTCTCACTCTTTTTTTCTGATTTAACTAAATCTGTTCATAGTATCACCATTTATCCAGTCTCTCATGTCCAAAAAACCTTGGGGGTTACCTTTGACTCTTCTCTTTCCCTTTCCCTTTCATATCTAATTAGTTTTGAAATCCTGTTGATTCTTCCTCGCTATCATGTCTGTCATCTCTACATTATTTTTTTTTCTACTACTACCATCCTAGCATAGGGTCTCATTACCACCAGCCTGGACTATTGCAATAGTAAAATTTTTTTTTCTTACTACTTTCTCTCCCTCTATAATCCATCCTACAAACTGCTGCCATAATAATCTTCCTTATGAAAAGATCTGTTCATGTTTCCCTACTTCAGAATCTTCAATAGCACCCTGTTACCTACTGAGTAAAATGAAAATTCCTTTGCAAGGTATTCAAAGACCTTCACAATTGGACACCACCCTATTTTTTTCTTGCCTTATCTTGTATTGCTCCCTTCTGTGCCTGCTGTGCTTCAACCAAACTTACCTATTCTCAGTCTCCCAAACAAACCCTGAGCTCTCTTCCCTCTGTTCCTTGGCTCATACTGTTCCTTCTGCTCAGAGTTTTGTCCTTCCCATCCTTCATCTCTTGAATTCCTACTCATGCTCTAAAGCCCAACTCAAATGTCACTTCCTCTATGAAGCCTTCTCTGATAATCCATCAGTAAAAGACATTCCAATCAGATCTTACATAGTGCTTTGTTTGCCAATTCTCTCATTCACTTATTCTAGAATGTGTATTATAGTTACGCCTCTTGGTGTTTAACTCCCTTCACTACCATCATCTCTGTAAATACAAGGGACAGGATGTTCTCTGGACTTTCATCTCCATCATTTGGCTCATTGCTCTGTATATGTTGGGTAATAAATGTTGTTAAATGGAAGAATATTGAATAGTGTTCAAGAAAGGGAGTATCTAGATATAATCCAGAGCCTAGGAAGACAATGTAAATCGGGGCCTTCCCTGTTTCCAGCACTGTGAGGTTCTGGTAGAGACCATGGTATGTGATCAACTGTTGCAGCAGAGGGATGTTTCACAAGTTTGCTCTCTTTCCCCACCTCCTTATAAAGGCTGGGCAGCCTTTATAGCATGGACCAATATTTAAGATGTGGTGATAACAAAGGTAGAAGTGTCAGTAATAACAACCAAATTATTAGTATGGCACATGGGAGCCATTGGACTGCTACTGAAAACAACTACATCAGCCCCAGCAGGTTGGTAGAAAGTAATACTAAATCACTCAAAAGGCTAGCATCGCATCGTTTTTGATCCTGACATAAGCACCCCCCACAAAGAACATTTCCATATAGACAACAGAACACAAAAAGAGGATTCTGTATGAAACCATGAATCTCTGTTTCATACTACTTCCATTTCTGCTTCCTCTGAGCTTTCTTCTGTTCTCTTCTGTGAATTAAGAAAAAAAAATGTTTAAATGACCCTTTCCTTTTTTTTTCTACACCATTATTGTTACCTCTCTTTCTATCTCTACTTTTCCTTCAATTAAAAAAAGGGAAAAATATCTTGTATTAAGGAGCATAGTCAAGCAAAATGAAAATTTATGGTAGTCATATGTAAAAATGTATATCTCTTTTTGCACCTTAGTCTATCAATTTTGTCAGGAGGTAGGTGACATTCCTATAACTTATCTGGAAATATGGTTGTTTTTTTTGGTTGTTGTAGATTAAAGTTATTCAGTTTTTCAACACTGTTTTTCTTTACAATATTGTTGATCTTGTATAAGTTGTCTTCTTGATTTGGTTTACTTCAGTTTGCATCAGTTAATATTAGCAAAGATTACTTGGAAACATTTATTTCTTTCCATTTCCTATCCTGCACTAATGTTCATTACAACCTTTTTTGTTCAACCATTTCTCATTTTATGGAATCTTTATTATAGTTTTTTGGTTTTCTTTCCCCCCCCCCTTTTTAATACCTATCACTAGGATTAAATTTTTTGTTTTTTTTAAATTTTTCTTTTTGCTTGTGGCTTCCCTCTTAACTCTTCCTGCCTGTTTCTTATTGAATTTAGTAAGTGTATGCCAATTGATTATAGTATGTATGTATTGAACCCTCCTTAATCCATATCAGATAAGAATGAAGTACACTTGATACCTATTGCCTCCAACCTTTGTCCATGTTTATATTCTGTGTCTCTTTGTTTCTTTCTTTTATGTCTCTCTGTCTCTCTCAGTCTCTCTGTCTCTTCTTTTCTCATTATCTCTTCTCTCTGCGTGTGTCTCTGTCTCTGTTCCTCTCTTTGTTTCTCTGTCTCTGTCTGTCTCTTTCTCTCTGTCATTTTTCTCTGTCTTTCAATTATGGGAAATAGCAAGGTCCAGCCTTTTCTGCAATAGTGTATTTTTTTTTTTTTTACTGTCCCTTCTCTTTACCTTCTTCAAAACCATGGAGCAAAATCATTCCACCATCATTCTTTGTTTTCTTATTTAATTTTCTCAATGCTTTTTGAAGACATTAAGGTTCTTCTCCCTCCATTAGAATGTTAGCCCTACATTGTCATGTAGCTTTTTCCAATTCTTCAAAAAAAATTGCCTTTTTAAATTTGGATGTTTTCTTGTGTTTGCATTTCAGAATTCTTACTCAGCTCTGATCTTTCCATCAGAAATTCCATTAATTGTATTTAATTCCATTAAAGATTTATTTTCCCCCTTATAGAATGATAGCTTTTTAAAAAGTTTTTGATATAATTTTACATCAGTATAATTTTCCTTAATTTTCTTTGCCTCCTCCCTTTTCTTCTTAGACAACCATTCAATATAACAAATAATATTTTTAAAGACAAAAAGAAAAGAAAAAAGAGGAAGATATTATAACTGACTAGAAAAAATCCCCAAAATGTGCTTTTTTAAACACTCACAAAGGGATGAGCTAAGGGCATCTTCTTTTATCTTTTCATTTGAGTCATGTTTGGGCTATATAATTTTAATTATTCATTTTTATTTTTTGGTATATGATTGTTCTTTCCATTTATTTGTGTGTATTGTTTTCTTGGCTCTGTTTACTTCACTCTTAGATGATATTAAGCCTTGCAGTGAAGGTTATTCTTAGTTGAAAATCTTTTTGAATACTTTTAGTAGAAGCTACGTCACCTGTGGTCCTGATTATAACTCCTTAGTGTTTTAACTGCTTCTTTATGGATATTTGTCATATTTTTTCTTTGACAAGGGAGCTCTGGGTTTTTGCTATGACCTTTCTGGGACTTTTTCATTGAGGATTACTTTGATTTTGCCCTCTGATTCTAATTTATCTGAGCAGTTTTCATATAAGATTTAAAAATATATATATAGTATATAAGTGTGGGATTGTTTTTTTTTTTTATTTCAGGCTTCAGGGCATCCAGTGATTTTTAAAAATTGTCTCTACCTCCTTTCCAGGAAGGTCAGTTTTTTATATCAAATATATTACACTTTCTTCTATTTTTTTTCTAATTGTCTTATTTTATTCTAATATTTCTTGCTGTTTCATAGTGTCACTGATTTCTGTCATATTTCAGTTTATAGGGAGTCTATTCTCGGGTAAGGTTTATTACTTTCTCATCTAAGAGCTATTTTCTTTCTGATTCTTTCCATAAAAGCTTTTATGTCATTTTTTTATCTCCTGTTTCATTTCTTCTAGTAATCTAGATCTTTGTGGAAAGGCTCTTCCACACATTTATTTTTTTCCTTTGAGTCTGTTCACACTTGTTAGTCACTTTCTCCTTTGGGGAAATTTCTACATTGCCAATAATGTATTATTGTTTTGTCTTTGGTTTGCTTACCTTTCCAGCTTTAATTTCTGAATTAAAGCTTTGTGCTCGACCAGACTCCTCTACCTACTGCATTTTGGGGTGGAATTGTTAATGGTTCTTGGTCTCACCCTGAGTCACCTTGATTCCTGTGTTGATTTCTGGTTCCTGAAGTTAGATACTCCTGGATTGACACTGGATCATCAGAGCTTTCTGTGCAGTCTCAAGATAGATTGAACCTCAGAAATACCTAAGCTGTCCCAGTTTCAGCACTGATATACCATACTGATCATTGCTGTTCCTAGGGGTTTTGAAGGTCTCTTCTCCTCCCCAAAGTTTGCCTTAGTTCTTGTTGCCACCAGGCAGCAAGTACTATAGACTACACATGTCTTTGGACTATTTCTCATTGCACTAAGAAGTTGCTGGTTTATTTGCCTTTATTGCATTAATGTTAACTTTGGATCTCTTTTCTGAGACCCCCAGGTTCCTTACTGACTTTTTGTGCAATTCTGGGATGAAAGAAAGCACTTACTGTAGTTTCTCATTGAATTTCTAAAAAATCATTATCTAGTCTGGTACAAATTTTAGGTTTTGATGGAGCAAGAATGTGGAACCTAGATGTTCTGCATCCATTCAGGCAGCCTCATTGGCCAGAAATCTGCAGCAGGCATGTATTAATCACTGCAAAAGTGCCAAGTGTTAGTGCTCTTAGTAGCTTATGTTTTATAGTGAAGAGCATATGTAGATATGTGCAATATAGATATATACAAAATAGATACAAAGTCATGTGGGGCACTTAAAGCTATAGAGATTAGGAAATGACTCATTTAGATGATGGTATTTTGAGGTGAGCTCTGAAGAGGCTGAGATGAAGAGAGTTCATTCTGGGCATGGGGAAGCCTGGAGAAGCCTGGAGAAGAGAGATGGAGTATCATGTGGGAGGAATAGAAAGAAGGCCAGGTTAAGGGAATCAGAGATCATGGGAAGGGAAATAATATGTAGTAAGGCTGGAAAGGTAATTGGGACTTTTAAAAAATAATAGCTTTTTACTTTTCCAAATACATGCAAAGAGAGTTTTCAACATGCACTTTTTCAATTTGTGTTCCAATTTTCTCTCTCTCTGTCTCCTTGCCTCCTTCCCCTAGACAGTGAGCAATCCACTATATGTTAAATATGTATAATTCTTCTAAACATATTTCCTTATTTGTCATGCTGCACAAGGAAAATCAGATCAAAAGAAAAAAAAGGAGAAAGAAAAAAAAATAAACCTGGAAACAACAACAAAAGGTGAAAATCCTATGCTTTGATCCACATTCAGTCTCCATAATTTTCTCTCTGAATGCGCATGGCTCTCTCCATCACAAGTCTATTGGAATTGCCTTGAATCATCTCATTGTTGAAAAGAGCCAAGTCCATGTGAAGAATTTTAAATGTCAGACAGAGGACAATGATGCAGAAACTTATGAGAAAAAAGCAACAACAATAAATGGAGAAATTATTATTTTTTTTAATTTTATTTTTTTAAATTTTATTTGCATAACATATGTGTGGGTAATTCTTCGACAATAACCCTTACATAGCTTTCCGTTACAAATTTTTCCCCCAACTCCCCACCCCTCCCCTAAATGGCAGGATATCCACTACATGTTAATTATGTTAAAATATTGGCAAATCGAATATATGTATACATATTTCCAAACTTGTCATTGTTGTGCAAGAAAAATCTTGTCTACACAAACGATATATCAGATAAAGGAAACACAATGTAAGCAGACATAAATCAAGGAGTATGAGAATGTTATGTTGTGGTCCACATTTCACATCCCTCTCTCTGGGTGTATATGGCTTTCTTCAGTGAACAATTGGAGGTGGTTTGAAACATTTCATTGTTGAAGAGAGCCATGTCCATCAGAATTGATCGTCATATAGTACTGTTGTTGCCGTGTATAATGATCTCCTGGTTCTGCTCGTTTCACTCAGCATCAGTTCATGTAAGTCTCTCCAGGCCTCTCTGAAATCATCTTGCTGGTCATTTCCCATAATTTATTCAGCCATTCTCCAATTGAAGGGCATCTATTCAATTTCCAGTTTCTAGCCACTACAAAAAGGGCTGCCACAAACATTCTTGCACATGTGGGGCCTTTTCCTTCCTTTATGATTTCTTTGGGATATAAGCCCAATAGAAATGCTGCTGGGTCAAAGGGTATGCACAGTTTGATAACTTTTTGAGCATAGCTCCAAATTGTTCTCCAGAATGGTTGTATCCGTTCACAGCTCCACCAACAATGCATCAGTGTCCCAGCCCTCCCACATCCCCTCCAACATTCATCATTAACTTTTCCTGTCATTTTAGCCAATCTGACAGGTGTGAAGTGGTATCTCAGGGCTGTCTTGATTTGCATTTCTCTGATCAATAGTGATTTGGAGCACCTTTTCATATGACTATAAATAGTTTTAATTTCATCCTCTGAAAATTGTCTGTTCATATCCTTTGACCATTTATTGATTGGAGAATGGCTTGAATTTTTATAAATATGAGACAATTCTCTATATATTTTAGAGATGAGACCTTTATCAGAACCCTTAAATGTAAAGATGATTTCCCAATTTATTGCTTCCCTCCTAATCTTGTCTGCATTGATTTTGTTTGTACAAAAACTTTTAAACTTAATATAGTCAAAGTTATCTATCTGGTTTTCAATTAAGAGTTCCAGTTCTTCTTTGGACATAAATTTATTCCATCTCCATAGGTCTGAGAGGTAAACTATATTACATTCCTCTAATTTACTTATGGTATCACTCTTTATATCCAGATCATGAACCCATTTAGATCTTATCTTGGTATGTGGTGTTAGATGTGGGTCAAGCCCTAATTTCTTCCACACTAGTTTCCAGTTTTCCCAGCAGTTTTTGTCAAATAGTGAATACTTATCCCAAAAGCTGGGATCTTTGGGTTTATCAAAAACCAAATTGCTATAGTTATTGCCTAGTTTGTCTTGTGATTCTATCCTATTCCACTGATAGACTACTCTAGAGAAATTATTTTTTAAAAAGTTCACCTTACTTACTTAATAACTATATTGTAAAGACAAACCACTTTGGAATAATCAGCCATGGTTGCAATGGACCAATGATGACATTGTATACTTACTGACTGAGAGGTGATAGGCTTAAGAAGAAGAGCAAGATATGGATTTTTGAGCATGGCCAATATGGGATTTTCCTGACTATGCATATTTGTTACAAAAGTTTTGCTTTTCTTTTTTTTTTTCCTAGTGTCAAGGGAGGGAGAAGAGAGGAGATAATAAGTGTTTGTTAGTTGAAAAAAATAAAAGGAAAAATCATTTCTAATTGGGATGGATATCAAAGATAATTGAGAAAAAAAATTGAAGATGAAAAAAAATCACAGAGGGAGATAGATTTCAGTGTGTAGATGACTCCTTACAGTTCTATTTTGTGAGTCTGAAATGCTGAAGCTTAATCTCCTAAATAGATCTCAAATTTAATTGTGACTCATTGGCTCAAATCTTTTAACTGCCTCTATAATTCTTGCTAATTGTGACTGTTAAGTGAATCCATACTACAGTTCCTCTTTAATTCTTAGAAATCAAACCAAAATAAATGGAAGATGGCAGTGGGCTGGACAGATGAGATAGCCTTTGTGTCCAGTCTCTGGTATCATCTCTAATGCTGCCAGCTGCTCCGTACCCACAGGTAAAGATGGTTGGACTTCAGCCATGTTCTTTAGAGGTTTGTCAGACAACCACTCCCCCACTCTTGCCAGCTGTGACCCATTTAGATGAAGAACTAGATATGCTACTGCATTTACATGCTCCTCTAAAAGAACTAGATGAAGAATTAGATAATGCTACTAAATTTACATGTTCCTCTTAAAAAAAAAAACACACACAGGCATCTCAGAATTTCTAGTCCAAAGCAGGAAAATTGCCCAAGAAAAGAATATTTTTGCAAAACTATGAATTTTGCTCATTTTGCTTATGAATCTGAGCAACCACCAAGTACATCCAACTAGGTTACAGAGGCAGAGCTTTCAAACTGGCATGAATTCCTAAAGAAAAACAAATGCTTTAAGAATTGTGGTATTCCAGCAATGTTTCTATTGGGCTTATATCCCAAAGAAATCATAAAAGAAGGAAAGGGCCCCACATGTGCAAGAATGTTTGTGGCAGCTCTTTTTGTGGTGGCTAGAAACTGGAAATTGAGTAGATGCCCATCAATTGGAAAGTGGCTGAATAAATGATGGTATATGAATGTTATGGAATATTATTGTTCTGTAAGAAATGACCAGCAGGACAATTTCAGAGAGGCCTGGAGAGACTTGCATGAACTGATGCTCAGTGAAATGAGCAGAACCAGGAGATCGTTGTACACGGCAACAACAGTACTATATGAAGATCAGTTCTAATGGACATGACTCTCTTCAACAATGAAATGCTTCAAACCAATTACAATTGTTCAGTGAAGAAGGCCATATGCACCCAGAGAGAGGGATGTGAAATGTGGACCACAACATAACATTTTCATGATCTCTATTGATGTTTGCTTGTATTGTATTTCCTTTATCGGATTATTCTCTCTTATAGATACGATTTCTCCTGAACAAAAAAAATGATGTGTGGCAATAACTATACATATATTCGATTTAAGTATTCTAACATAATTATCATGTAGTGGATATCCTGCCATCTAGGGAAGGGGTGGGGAGTAGGGTGGAAAAATTTGTAACAGAAAGCTTTGTAAGGGTTAATATTTAGGAATTACCCATACATATGGTTTGCAAATAAAAAGTATTAATAAAAAAATAAAAATAAATAAATAAATATTAAAAAAAAAAAGAATTGTAGTATTCAAAGGGAAAGACACAGAACAAGACGATCCTCAAGAAGAGCTTACCCCAAATCAGTGGTCCAACTTGCTTACCAAAGTAATTCTACCAAACATTTCAGAAAATATTTGGCATAATAAATGAAAGACGCACAATCCAATCAGTCCTTTCTTTAACATACAATTCTAATAATTTTCCTGAATATGTAGGATACAGTCTCCTATACCCTGTACTTCTCATCTGCTAATAGTAAAATCCAGGTTCCAATTAGTCCCCTAGTTTGTTTTGCTGTTGACAATATATAGTGGGGGGCAGCTAGGTGGCACAGTGGGTAGAGCACTAGTCCTGAAGGCAGGAGGACCGAGTTCAAATTTGGTCTCAAACACTTAACACTTCTTAGTTGTGTGACCTTGGTCAAGTTACTTAACCCCAATTGCCTCAGCAAAAACAAACAAACAAAAGACAATATATGGTGATTAACAGCATAGTATTTAGTTGCATCTAGGAAAAGCAAATTATAAATTCTGGTTAGAATTTTTTTTTAAATTAAGCTTTCCTGTTATTTAATATGTGGATTAATGTGGATGCTCCTTCTAGGTACATATGCCAATTACATGTCATGTATAGTATGCAAGGGATATTCTGAGGAAATAGTCAGAATTCCATAACTCAGAGAGTCTGACAGTGATACTTTTACTCATTCTTTTGCTTTTAGCATATTTCAGACATATTTCCATATTATGAAGAGTTAAACCAAGATGTGAAAAACAAGTGAAATGTATTCAATCTCATTGCTCTCACTAAAGTTATTATTATAGATAATATTTTTGATATTGATAGATGATTTGTTTGAAATGAGTATAAAGGGTTTTTTGGATCATTACAAATAAACAGTATCCTTAAGATACTGTTTATTTCATATTTATCTTTAGAGGTTGCTAGATGGACATGGAAAGTATTGGACTTAAAGTTGAGAAGATATTGGTGTGAATTATGTCTAACAGTTGTGTGACTCTAGGCAAGTCACTTAACTTCCAAGTACCTCAGTTACCTCATCTATAAATTGGAGCTAATAATAGCCTATACTTTATAAAAGGTCATATTTAAGTCACTTTATAAATTTAAAAAATACTATATTAATGTTAGCTATTGTCTCAAATTAAAAATCCTTATATGGTTTAAAATGTATACAATTTTAGTGCTTCATTTAAAATAAATATACAATATCTGAACAAATATATAATATTCAAAAATGTTGGTGCTACATAGTAGTATGCAATAAAAAAGAAATTGGAAAGTATTGATCTACACTAACTCTCCTTTACCAGATGAAGAGTTTGTGCTTTTACAGAGGACTTTTTTTTTATTAAAAGCTTTTTATTTACAAAACATATGAGTGATTTTTCTACATTGACCTTTGCAAAAACTTTTTTTTTGTTCCAAGCTTTTCCCCTCCTTCCCCTCACCCCCCACCCCTAGATGACAGATAATCTAATACATGCTAAATATGATAAATTATATGACAAATCCAATATATGTATACATATCTATACAGTTATCTTACTGCACAAGAAACATCATATCTAGAAAGAGAGAAAAAAAAAACAACCTAAGAAGGAAAACAAAATGCATGGAAATATTCACCGAAAGTGTTAAAATGCTGTGTTGTGGTTCACACTCAGTTCCCTCAGGCCTCTCTCTGGATGTACATGACTATCTTCATCGCTCAACAATAGGAACTGGTTTGAATCACCTCATTGTTGAAGAGAACCATGTCCATCAGAATTGATCATCTTACAGTCTTGTTGCTGTGTATAATGTTCTCCTGGTTCTGCTCACTTCGCTCAGCATCAGTTCAAGTAGGTCTCTCCAGGCCTTTCTGAAATCATCCTGCTGATCGTTTTACAGAGGACTTTTCTTACAATAACCTTAGATCATGTTTTATTATTTCCATTATTATTTCCAGATCTATCAGCAAGTATTAAGTACTTACTTATGTGTCAGATACTATGCTAGGCAAAGGATACAGATGCAAAAGTTTATCTTCTTAAGAGTTTAACATCTTATTCACTACTAGGGGTAGGGAGAATGGTTTGTGGAATATGAGCTCCAAATGGTCACATGACTTGTTTAGCATAACTAGTAGACCCAGGATTTGAATCTTGGTCTCTTGACCCTTAAAGCTAGAACTCATTCCACCACATTATTCTGTCCCCTGATGACTACTAGTTCATATTGTCTAATAAGGGATATGAGTGGGTGTTGATAAGTGGCTCTCCACAGACTATTAGAATCTCTTGTACAATATGAAAGATTATTTTATGGATTATTACCCTTTTCCAAACCTATATTCTTAAAGAAATATGCAGGGGGATAAATATAATTCTGAGAAATGATCTTATAAACCAGATATCAGGCTTACCTTAAATTTCTTCATGAAATTTATGCTTTCGTGCTCATTTTTTTTGTTTCCACTTAATATTAGTTCATACGTCTTTCCCCAAACTATTATCTTCTTGTTTTTCTCTAGTAGGTGCAAAGATCCCTGATGAAATTTCTCCATCTGTTTCTAATGCCCTCTCTTCACTATTTCGGGCCCTGTATTTTCACTTCTGGTCTGGGCTCAGTATAGTATATTGCTTGGTGGCTTACAGATGAGAGAGAATCTGAAAATTCAGTTGTAGCAGAGTTTGGCAAAGATGAGATCTGGCTCTTGTAACTGCTACAGATGAACAAAGTAATTGCTATCAAGGTTGGAGCCAGCAGGGTCTGCAACAAGCGCTCTCTCTCTCTCTCTCTCTCTCTCTCTCTCTCTCTCTCTCTCTCTCTCTCTTTCTCTCTCTCTGTGTCTCTGTCTGTCTGTCTGTCTCTGTCTCTCTGTCTCTATGTGTGTGTGTCTCTCTGTGTCTCTTTCTGTCTTTCTGTCTGTCTCTCGGTCTCTCTCTTTCTCTGTCTCTGTCTCTGTCTCTTTGTCTCTCTGTCTCTCTCTCTGTCTCTCTGTCTCCTGTCTCTCCCAGGGATAGAATGCATTATAGCAATTGCCTGCCTCTGTTTCTATACTTCTCCACACACACACACACACACACACACACACACACACACACACACACCCAACACTGTTTTTTATAATTAATAATAAAATTGGCCAAAAACTGATGTTTAATAAGCTTTAAGTGGATATTATCAAATCAGTAAGATGTCACCAAATCATGTTGTTTTTTAGTTTAGGTGTCCCTGCCCTAGCTATGACTTCACCTTTAGACCTGTGGGATCTGTGGGACCTTTTACCAATTCTAGGAGAGAAATATAAGAGAATTTAAGAATCTCACTAACAAGAGAACAGCACAGTGGAAAAGTTAGTTCAGAGGGAACTTGGTGGCCCTTCCTCTGAATTATTTCAACCTTAAAATATTTTCACTAAGAATATCTTTATTAAAATAAGAGAGACTTGACCTCTTTTATTTGCTTCCCTTTGGGTGAATAGCAAACCCTGAGTCCTTGAGCCCTATTTTAAGAGAATACAAGCCATAGTCATTATAACATATAACTTTACTTGCAGTTAAATTCCTAATAATATAACAGAATTTTACCTATTTACTGATTCATCTTTGTTTAATTGTATGCTCAATTATGTGAATGGTTCTTGCTTCTACAAATGTCACATTTAAAACTACAAAAAAAGAAAGATGATTCTTAACTGCCTTCCTCCCCAAAAAAACACAACCAACAACAACAAAAAAATCTTCCCTAGCAACCCACAGCTGAGCTCTTGGAGGAAATGGCCTATTTTGACAACCCCCTTTAGTACATATATTCCCCATGCTTGTTTACTGCCAACATATTTCACATGTATTTGTGGACATGTGTAACGTGCCTGTGCGACTTGCAAACACCCATACATTATTACAATAATAATTGGGTTTTGATGCTACTGAAACCCAGTACTACAAAGCTGCCAGCATTTCCTTTTGGCTACCAGTATCAGGCAGGAAAATTATAGTCTAACTGTCTTCCTGTTTATTGATAAATAAAGTGGCCAGCCTAGCAATGGGGCCCGATTAGCAGTTTGCACCCTTTGTGAAAGGATAAACAGAACCCTACTGTTTTCTGTGTTTGACTGCAATTTGCATCTTTAAAGAGGTTCGACTGCCCTGAGATTCATGTTTCAACTTCTGAATGCCTGGATATTCTTTGATATGTTACATATCAGCCTTCTTGTTTCCCTTTCCTTCATCTTGAAACAATATTTGCCAGAGGAGTTCTGTTTCCATCTGGCCAACCATAAGCTTCCCATAGTCACCTGTCTAGAAGAGGAGGGGGAGAAGGGATGAGATTTCATCCTGTTTTTACCACACTCTCAATTTCTGCATTCCCAGAAGGCCCTTTAATGCAGATCCGACTCCATTTTTGACAAGGGAGGAGCATTGGAATGGATAGCCCAGGGCTAAAAAGAGAATCCACTTTCCCTTTTCCTTGCGGGACGATTATTTATCCACCATCCACTCCCTCCTCCCTCCCCAAATCACTACCCCAAGGGCTGTCTCACCCTTTTTTAACAGCTAAGTGATTTACAGTAATGGATTGAGGTTCATTCCATAGAGCAAACGGGTATAGTATTCAAAAAGAACCCCCCCCCAATGTTTCTGCTACCTAATTGGCTTATCAAACTCAATGGTGGAATACCAAACAGTAGACTGACCCATTGCTCTCTGCTGGGTTGTTTTTAGGACTAACCCTATAATTATTCTCAAATGGAAAAAAGAATGCTGATCATTTTAAGTTAAATTTGCAAGATGTAAAAAGAGAGCATTAATATGTGTAAACATAGATTAATCTATTTAAATAAACTTTCCCCATAATCCTTACAATATGTAAACAACATTTGATCTGCCTTAGAGATATTGCATGATTGGACTCATGAGACGCCATTTATCCTACTGAACAATTTCCTTTTATAACTTCAAAGGGAATTTTATATATTTATAGGAGGTAGCAGGGTGTTAAGTGTAGCTAGACATAAATTATACCTCTACTATTTAGTTAGTACCAATAGGGATTAAATTAGATTTTATAGCTGTTAGTAGAAGTCTATTTTGTAGCTAACAAGTGGGATTTTTAAATCCTGGAAAGCATAATCCTATTATAAAGCTGGCAGCTGAATTAACATTATCTAGGAAGCAAGTCTTCACGGATTAGCATTTTTGACGTTAACAAAGAAAATCAAATACTACAGGGTTATTAGACATGTTTCCCAAAAGTAGGAAGGGAAGATTGTGAATTCAAGACAAGATAAATAGCAAAAAATATTGGAGCTTAAAATTACCTATTATATGTGATATATGCACATACACATATAAACATATAAAAAGCATGAGATATTAGAATGGAAAACCTAAATATAGTATTCTTTAGAACCCAGCTTCTTAAATTGTGGGTCTCAACCCCATGTGGGGATTGCAAAATTCTGAGTTATTACTGGTAAATGTTTGATTTTTTTTAACCTATTTTATATGCCTATATACCTGAGGTCATTTAAAAATTTCTTAAGGATCCCTGCTCTGGAATACAGGTTACACGCACAGGCTTTTAAAAACCTGTGGAAATTCCTTGTTTACGTGTCCATCTTCATTTGGGCACAATTATTATTTGCATAATAATGTCTTGTTCCCAATTCCCTAACATATCTACCAGAGATCAGAATCAACGGGGAGGAAGGAGAGCTGGAAATCAAAGAGTAAAATGTATGAACCAATATGAGTGGGAATCAAAAAGACAAATAAACTTAACATACTTTCAAAATACTGTCAGAAATATAGACAAAATGTTACTTGGCCTCTTTATGTCACTGAAACTAGCTAAAGAAGATCAGTGAAAAAATTAAAATCCACCTTACAGACTCACCCTCTCATACAAAAAGTTATAATTTTGCTTCTTTGAAATTGGCAACTCTATCACAATTAGTTTTAGATTACAGAACCATGAGATCTTAGAATTGTAAGGGAGTTTAGTGACTAGAGAATGAAATGTGTAATTAGTAAATGGTAACCCATTGCTATTGAAGTTTTTTAATGAAGATTAGAATAGTAAAATAGGAGATATTTATTATTCTCTCTCTCTCTCCCTTTCTTTCTCTCTGACACACACACACATACACACAAACACACACTGCCAGCATGCTGGTGAGGTTTTTTTTTTTTTATTTTTAAAGGAAAATCTTCTTTAAATCTTAGAGATTGGTTATCATTGGTTCTGATGAAGGTTATTATTAGAGCTATGCAGAATTTGCCAGATTTCATTTGCTTTGATATCACTGTAGCAGATAATCACATGGATATCAATCACTTGCATAGCATTATGTTAGCTAATTGCATGGGTATCACTCACATGTGCATCTTGGGGTAAATAATCACATGGGAACCAATCCCATATATATCTTGGTTGGTAATTGCATTAGTAGCAGTGATGAGTGTATCCTCCGAGTAGATAATCACATGGATATCATTCACATAGGTATCAAGGTAGATAATCCTGTGCATATTAATTGCATGTACTAATGTGTATAATTACATGGGTATCAATCACAATCAACCATGGGTGTTCTGGAGGTGATTTATATAGGAATAGATTATGTTTGCCTGGAGGTTGTGGCAATAATAGCTAGAATTGATCTCATACGTATATTAATAAAGGTAACTGGGAGAGCCCTTTGCCCAAAAGATACTTCCTTGGATAACTCAATTACTCTCGAAATTCTTCTATTAGAATTGATTCCTTTGGCTTAGCTTCTGCCTTTCTTAAAATGAAAACATTCCTAAAAGGCATTATTACATGTTAAATCTTATCAGTCATTTATATTGTAGCATAAAAAAATTTGTTAGCTCATTCTCTGAGAACGAGTTTTGAAAGGGGAAGAGGAATGAGAGTATGAGGGCACTGGGCACTTATAATGAAGTAGTACCACTGAGAATCTAGAAGGTAAAAAGGGTGCAGAAAAGGTAGATTGAGGAGATGAAAGACATTATCTAATTCATTACTTTGTTAAGGATTGGTTCAGTTAGTGACATACTTACCTTTTTTTCCCCAAATGTATCTTTTGAGTTTGCTTGTCAATTCTTTTAATCCAGAAATTGAAACACAAAATTTAAATTTATATCATCAATATTACTTTTTAAAGAGTCTATATGATTTTTTTCTATTTCTTCCCAGTGGTTTTTTAAAAAAAAATATTTATTAAGTATCCATGCATGCTTAAACCATAGAAATGTCCAAAGTGCAATAATAAATCATTACCTGAATCACCAAGAAGAATCCTATGCAAAGAATATGCATGACTATACAAGAAGACCTATAGTCTTCTAAGGAGTTTGTAGAAAAAGTTATTAATTACTTCTACTTAAGTAAATCGAATGAATCTATTCAAATGCTGTTTCAGATCACTGTTTACTGATTGGAAACAGTCAGATTTCAAAAAAGAGAACTAGAAAAAATCTATTCCAGGCAGAATGATATTGCTATCCTGAACAGAATTTATATGCTTTGTTTATACATTTCCATGTGGTAAGCAGCTGGTTCCATTTTGGACAATTGTTTTATATTCTTTCTGTTGATATCACTGTACTGCATATGCTGATGTTTGAGATCATTTTTTTCCCCACAATCCAACTGCATCCAATGCTTGCTTTCTCTGGTAGTAAGTAGGAAACAAGTAAAAGATAATAACTACAAATAATACTGACACCATTTTAATCAGTAATTTCAGCATTCCTTTTCTACTCAGAATGACTCAAAGGTAACCAAAAAACTTCACTTTAGATTTTCCTTCTCTCTTCTTTTGCCCAGCCCTCAGTAGGTCCATGAACTAACATAGGGGAAAACTTATACCTCTGTTTTCACTAACTTTTGTTTTACTTTGTAATCTTATGTATTTAATTTTATTCATTTAAAAATATTTTCCCCTGAGAAATGGTCCATGGCACAAAAAATGTTAAAAATTCCAGCTTATTGGGAAGCCTAATAAAAAATTATATAGGACAAAGGGAAGAGAATGGCCATTTATTCAATACTTACTAAATGCCAGGTACTGTGCTAAGTCCTTTACAAATATTATCTCATTTTATCCTTACAAAAACTTTGTGAAGTAGATGCTCTTATTATCCCTGTTTGACAGTTGAGGAAACTACAGTTAAGGTGTTTGTTGATACTATGAATCTTTTGCATTTTAAGTATTTTCTGGGGGTGGAAGAAAGAAGCAAGTAATAGTGAGTGTTTGAGGCTAGATTTGAACATGGATCTTCTTGACTCAGCACAACACTCTCTCCACTGTGCCACTTAGCTACCTCCTAGAGATTTACCAAAAAATAAAAATAAAAAGGGGGGGAGGCTCAGATTATTCATGGGCTCTCAAAGAACTGAAATTTGATGGACCTTTTAATACTTATAATCAGTAATGGCAACAACAGTGATAATGCATACATAGATACAAGTATATTAAAGATCTTAGTATCTTTAATAGCTTCAAATTTGACTAAGACTTTTGAAATACCTTGATTTTAAGGTTGTGAAGTGCTTTTAGCAAACAACCCTGTGAAGTAGGCAGTATAAGTATGTTTTATGATCATTTTATAGATTAGGAAATCTAGACTCAGAAGAATGAACTAATTTGTATAGGAGTACTAAGTATAAGAGATAAGAATCAAACCTGTTCTCTTAATTTCAGGACCAGTGTTCTGGCCACTAAAGGTACACATGTCTTTATCTAGTGTTGGTAGGGATTAGCACAGGTTGAGAAGATGGTGAATTGGTAACTCCTGTCTGTGCAGTGTTGCAAGGAATTCAGAATCCTAGTTTTTCTATGAAAATTGAACATATATCAATTGATAAAAGCATTATCCAAAGAGAGAACTATGGAGACTGAATGTGGATCAAAGCATAGTATTTTCATCATCTTCTTCTTCTTTTTTTTTTTAGTGGTGGTATTGTTTATTTGCTTGAGTTTTTCCCTCTTTATCATGTTTTTTCCCCTTTTTGATCTGATTTTTCTTTTGCAATATGAGAAATGTGGAAATATGTTTAGAAGAATTGCATATATTTAACCTATAGTGGAGTACTTGCTAGGGAAAGGGGGAGGAGGGGAAAGAGAGAAATATCTGGAATACAAGGTTTTGCAAAAGTAAATGTTGAAAATTATTTTTGCAAATTATTTGAAAAAATAAAAAGTTATTATAAAAATTGATAAGAGCATT
Organism: Myrmecobius fasciatus; assembly: GCA_023553655.1. Taxonomy (NCBI): domain Eukaryota; kingdom Metazoa; phylum Chordata; class Mammalia; order Dasyuromorphia; family Myrmecobiidae; genus Myrmecobius; species Myrmecobius fasciatus. The sequence goes on from JAJPUD010007667.1 coordinate 96,109, forward strand.
TATTAAGTGGTTACTATGTGTCAGGCAGTATGCTAAACTCTAGGAATACATAAATATAAGCAAGCAAAATAGTCCTTCTGGAGAGGAATGATGTGTAAGGTAGCATGGCATGGAGATGGTCACAAAGTGACATGGAGGCCTATTCCTGAGCAAGAAAAACAAAAGCTCATCTACCGGAGTCTAACCTCCCAGAGGCAAGAGAATTCAAAAAGGCCTTTTTGGGCTGGAAAAGGGAAGATAAAGCCAACAATATGAAAAATAACATATATATGTTATGGGTATAAGGTATATAGCAGGTGCTTCTTTCTTCCACTTCCAGAAAATGCTTAAAATGCAAAAGATTCATAGTATCAACAAACAGAAACATAAAGCATCCCAAATGGCATATGACACTCCCCTAAAAATCGAAAGCTCTTTGTTGGACTGCAGATGTATTTTATTTTCATTTCAGACTTGGATTGTCAAAGCAGCTTACAAGGTCCAAATGTCCTTTCAAGTGAAGCCACAACTTAGACATTCTTTAGTTGATCATCTACAGGAAGATATGAGTGGTTATCTCCTCTAAGGAAATCTCCTCCCTCAGGTTAGTTAGCTCCAATTCTAGAATTTACAATTTAGCCACCAATGCTCCAAATACCAATTTTACAGATTGCCAATCATCTTCTTTGCCCAGAAAGAAAAGAGAAAGCAAAAAATAGTCTATTTTTTCATTGCCTCATACTTGTGGTTGCAATTGCTCCTGGATAATGAAAAGTCAGAGAAATTCTCCTTCCCTTCTCTTACTAGAACCCAAAGGAAAAAAAAAGTTTGCTCCCCAAAAGAGTAGCTTCCAATGAGAGCCAGCTGAAGGATGGGCTACTAAGAGAAAGTATTCCTTCACAAAAGTTTGTTCCTCATGATGTTTCAGCAGTCTATTATTTTTTGATAATTCTTCCTTTTACATGGACTCAAAGGAATCAATCAGAACTTGTTATGTCATACAAGCAATGCACTCATCCCTTTGCAAGGGTCTTTTAGTTCCATGGAAAATATCACGATTCAGCAGTTCAGGGAATTTCTCTAATCCCTGTCACTATATTGGAAGCCTTCAATGGAAGATGACCAAGCTAATGAAGATCTGGAAATAATGTTACATCTGAGGAAACTGGGAATATTTATAGCCTTTAGAAATGAAGAATCATGAGAAGATCTGGTAGATGCTTTCAAATATTTGACCAACTAGTATGTGAAAGGGGGATTCTACTTATCTGGTTTGGTCAGATGACAGAATCAGGAGCAATAGATAGAAGTTATAGGGAAGCCCAAAATGTTAGGTTAATATGATAAAGAACTTTTCTAATGATTAGAACTAGTCAGCAATCAAATTTGCTGGCATGTAAAATAATAAGCTACTTGACCCTGAAAATGTTCAAATAAAGCTAAATGACTACCCATTAAGGATGATGGAGAGATTTCTGTTGGGAAAAAAGGGAAATTTACATTGGTACCTTTTAAAGTTCCACGATGGATGAATGGAATAAGTGTTTACTAAGCATCTATTATGTGCCCAGAATCACGTAGTTAATAAGTGTCTGAAGCTGCATTTGAACGCAGGTTTTCCTTACCCTAGACTGAGCACTTCGCCAAACTGCCTCTAATGACCTAAAATTGAGTAGCTATTTAGTTAGAGCAGTTAGCCATGGCATTTTTTAGTTAATAGGGCTTTCCTAACATATGGAAATTTTCTGTGTGCTCCAAAAATCATAACTTTAAGCCATATATCTTGCAAGCAATTTTTAAAAACTCTTTTTCTCAGCCATTCTAGCTCTCTGGTGCTGACCTGGCAAACACAGATCACTTTCACCTGTCACCCTCAAAGCTGGTTTCATGTAATCCTCAAGTTATTTTCAAGACTAGTTGTATGTGTTTAACCAAAATAAATGGACTTAAGCATATATATATATATATAGATAGATAGATGTTAGAGGCATCAAAAGGCTCTTCTTCCCCCTAACATCTGTCTTTCTGTCTTACCAACATTCAGGAAAATCTAATCATTGCCATGCCTTTAGGTTTAGACTTTGCCTCTAAAAAGCCCCTATTAAAAAGTACACATATGTTACATAAGTATTGTAGCATATTAATTTATCTCAAAGGATTATTGTGAGGATCGAATGAGATTATATTTATAAAGCATTTAGCACAGTACCTTGCACATAATAGATGTTTAATCAAATGCTTATTCCATCACCCTTCATGGAACCTTAAGAGGTCATCCAATCTAACTCTCCTTTTCCCCTCAAAAGAAATCGCCTCCATAGCCCAGGTTCTTAAACTCTACTTTAATACTTACTTGGTGTTATCAAAATAAATTTTGTAATTGAACTGCTTAATTCACAGGGCTGTTTTGAGCATAAAATGAGACAAGTTAATATGAAAGTTCCATTTGAGCAATTATTAGAATAATTTTATTGACATCCTCTGGTTCTTGTTCTGGGATTATATTTGTGATTTTTATGTTCACAAAGTCCTGATTCCTGTATTAAATATTATTTTGACTTTAGCTAAGACATGGTTTAGAAGAAGCCATTCTAGAATGAAAATGCTTCAAGCATAGGCACAATTATTTTCTTCCCAATTCCCCATGGTGCTTAAGTCTGTGTTCTTTACACAGTGGGCACTTGATAAATGATGTTTACTGACTGGCTGTCCCTAAAGCAAAATTTTTCTTCTGTGAGATATCCCTTCCCTCCAGGAAAACAAATCAGTAGAACATCCCCCACCATGCTGTTGGCCTAAGATCTTGTCCCTAAAGTCCAACAATGCTTCATTTTGTACAATAACACTATTTCAAGTGTGGGTTACCTGGAATAAGGATGAGATAGGCATACTACAGCTAATGAGCTGAATCCCAAGACAGTTTTGTAAGAGTTGCTAAGGAAATTACTTTCCTCTGTGACAGAACATGGTTCTTTAAACTTAATTCTTCCCTTTTGGTCCATTACTTCCTGTTTCAGAAAGTATCCTGAAGGGAAGTAAGGAAAAGCTGGAGGCCACTCTCAAAAGACTGGAGATACTTGGCTTTCTTGCTGTTGCTGATGAACTGTTGTCAGCAATTATGAGCTTCCTTCTAGGGCATAATGGCTGAGACCACAGGTATTGAGATTATTTCCATTGCATGCAAGAGAAATTCCCTGCTGACTTTCATTTGGCTGCTGCATGCTGTTTTCATTGGCAATGTCCAAATTCACCAAGATTATTCTTGGCTTTTTCTTCACCAAGATCATAGAATGACAATTTCAGTCTACCCCACTTGAGGAGTCAGTAGGAAATTCAAGACAGAGATGTAAGATGTGTATAGCCTTCTTAAAAGTGGCAGTGAAGAATTGTTCCGGCTAGGTCTCTTTAAAATGAAAGTTAAAATTGGATTTCCTACACAAATGGTTGATTCAGAGAGTATTGAAAAACAGCTCAACATAAATGATGCTGATGATGGATATTTTCAATTCTTGATAAAACTTGGAGAGGAGAATCATCTTCCAGTATAGACATTTTCTAGTGCCCAAAATTTATGCTGAAAGCACCAAGCCAGAGACTCCCTAAATAAGAAGTGGACACATCTGCATGTTCTATATAGGAATTGACAGTTGCCCCATAAGATTTATGATGAGATAAAAGAACTGAATATCTTTAGAAGAGCATTCTCATAGGCCATGCATAGCCTTAGAATGCTGTAAAAATGTTTCTTCTGATTTCCTGAAATTAGGATGAAGTCATAGAGTGTATACATATAAACTTTGATGACCTATGTCAATGATCTTGGTCAATATACACTCAAACTATAATAAATAGTCATAGAAGGATGTTAGTAAAGATAAATGTAATTATGAACATTATAAGAACTAAGTTGATGAGAGAGAAAAAAAAAGAGAAGGGGTGAAGGGAACCAAGTTACTACTAAGTTCAAAACTAAGGGGAAATTTACAAGGAATTGGGAGAAATTAAATAAAATCATCATAAACAACTATATTCAATTATATGCTAACAGACTGAAATGTTAAATTAAATGGGAGAATATCTATAAAAATATTAAATTATCCAGTTGAAGAAAACTAGAATTAAAAACTTATGGCAATAAAAAAATTAAAAAAAAACTTATGGCAACCCAGGCTTAGAAAAAGAAATTGAGCAAATCATAAATGAACTTCAAGAAAAATATTCCTGGTCTAGATGGATTTGCAAATGAATTCTGCCTAATATTAAAAAATATCCCTGTTATATATACTTATTATATTCTTGAAAATAGAGAAAGAAGAAACATTAACAAACTCTTTTTCAGGGATGAGTATAATCTTTGTGCCAAAATGAACAAGAGAGAATTTTCAGTAAAATATTAGCAAAAAAATTGCAGCAACATATCCAAAAGGTGATTAATTATGGCCAAAATGAGTTTTAACCTGAATGGAAAACTTAGCATAATTAATCATATTAATAAAAAAGCAATAACAATTATATAAGTACATCAATAGGTACATAAAAGACTGACAAAATACAGTACTCATTTAATACAATACTCATTTAGGTTGAGAATGTTTAAAAAGCATAGGAAGTAAAAGTGATAAAAATATAGCATCATAGAAATATTTGTTATTTGTTATTATGTTATTTGACATGATACTAGAAATCATAGCAATATCTATAAATCAGGAAAAAATAACTTAAAAAATAAACAAAAACAAAATGAAGGAAAAATTATCTCTATTTGTGGACAATATGATGAGTTGTTCTTTTTTGAGAGAACTCTAGTGAATCAACCAAAAACATCAGTCAAGACATTATAGCTTAATTATAACATAATAGCTTTGGTAATATATCAGGATATAAAACTAATCCATAAAAAAATTATCAGCATTTCTTATCTTACCAGGAGATAAAAGCCAGGAGGAAGAGATAGAAGTAAAGATAATATTTGAAATCACAAGCTGTAATAAATATTTGAGTTCATATGTCAAAGTGAACATAGAACTTATGCATTAGAATAGATGATTCCAAGGGCTCTTTCATCTCTGAGACTGTATAATTTTGGAAATGCAATTACAAAACAATTTTCATATAGATCAGGGAAGACTTAAGAGATTATATATTTATTTAGCATTATTGACTGAGCAACATAAATATAATAAAAAATGATGATACTACCAAAATTAGTTTACAGATTTTGTGCCAAACAACCAAATTACTGAGATAATACCTTATAGAATTAGACAAAATTCCATGTAATAAAATCCAATAATAATAAGGACCAATAAAAGGTCAATAATATCAAGGAAAACTATCGGGAAAAGTAGGAACAAAGAGGATTTGGTGTTACTAGATCTCAAATTATAGAACACAACAGTAATTATCAAAATTGGCTGATACAGGATTTTTAAAAAATTAAAGGAATATTATATTCATAGTCCTGAAAGCTCATAATAATCATTTCTGATTTCTTGATCTTTTCCACCTTAAACCCAATCCAGTTTTGGCCCAAATTATTGTTCTCATTTTTATCTCGCTGGTGCTATTACCTCCTATTTCAGAAATGCAGATAAAAGAACTTTCTGGACCGTGTTCTCTCTAATTGAGAAGAAAAGGGTTTTTTTTTTCATGTTTAAGAGTATGAAGTTCATAGATTAAAAACCACACAGAATTTCATATCCTTTCTATATCTCCTTCAAAAATATTTTCCTGGCATTACAGAGAATGGATTCTCAAAGATCCTTTTAAAAACAATTTTTACCAATAAGATCTGACTTCCTGTATGCTTAATGGTGAAAATCCAACTCATCCACAAATATAATAGGTAGCTTCAAGACTGTGTCAACATGAAGAATTTCAAGAACTGATAAATTTTATTTTTAAGAGTTATCTACAAACACTCAAATGCTATGGAGCAAGGGATGTTTTAGAGACAATCCCCCTCCCATATTAATTCCTCTAAAAAGACACCTAACTCCAGGAATACAAGAGTCTCTGAAGAAACTCAGAGTCAAGATTCATCCGGAAGCCAGCCAACCAAGGTTGTATTTATGGGACCCCCTCCTAGCAGCTATTCTAGAAAACAATCACAACAGCTGAAAATCCTGCTGAGGTACAGGGAACCCGATTTGGAAACCACAGAGTTGAGTGCCCCTTATACAGGTAAGAAGTCTGTCCCTGGGAGACCAAAAATGCATGTCAATATGCCAGAGTTGGAATGGGCTGAAAAAAAATCTTTGTGGTCACTTGGGAAAGAAGCTCTCTCTCAGCCAGGCAATGCTAATAAAACTGGACAGTGCCATGGTGCTAGGGTGGATAAACAGTGTGGGAGACAGACTTCCTCCAAAATCAATGTCCCTGTTAACTTGGGCAGAAAAGAATCTGACAGCTCTGGAAACCTGCCCACATGACCAGAAAGAGAAATAGGAGTAACAGTTGGAACCAGAAGACTTTATTCTTTTAAGAAAACAAGAGTTTAGGTGCTTGATGGGGACGTGGAGGAAAATGCCTGAAAGTGGGTTCAACAGCCAACTCATGTCAGGAATTTTGTGACCCAAATTGAAACTCTTTTTATAAAAATCTGAGAAATTTATTAGTCTGTCGACCTTGAAAGCCTTGAAGTTCTCAGGAAGGTCCTACTTATGGTATAGAATACTATTCCAAATTGTCTAAAGAATGTGATTGGAAAATCAACTAAGATTTTAAGGCTCAAAATAATCAGTTCTCCTCTTAAGATTTTTGTGAAAAATATATCCTTAAAACAATCATCTTTTGATTGTCAGAAAAAATTGTAATATATTTTAGAAATGTGTATATGCCCACAATGTGGATAATTCAAAGATTTTTTTTAGCCTACATTTCTTTTTTTTTTATTAAAGCTTTTTATTTGTATAACATATGTATGGGTAGTTCCCCAACATTGATCTTTACAAAGCTTTCCATTACAAATTTTACCCCCAGTCCCCTCCCCTCCCCTAGATGGCAGGAAGTCCACTACATGCTAATAATGTTGAAATACTTGACAAGTTGTGCACGAAAAATCCTATCTACAAGAAAAAAAAAAGAGAGAGAATCAGGGAAAGGAAACACAATGCAAACAAACATCAATAGAGATCATGAAAATGTTACGTTGTGGTCCATATTTCATTTCCCTCTCTCTGGGTGTATATGGTTTTCTTCAGTGAACAATTGGAACTGGTTTGAGACAATTCTTTGTTGCAGAGAGCCATGTCCATCATCATGTAATACTGTTGTTGCTGTGTATGATGATCTCCTGGTTCTGCTC
>JAJPUD010007668.1:0-31008 GCA_023553655.1 Myrmecobius fasciatus
GGTGTGGTCAGTACGGATCACATGAAGAATGGTGATATTTCCCACCAAGGCCATAGCATACATGGCACAAAATGGGAAGGCAATCCAGAACTGGGCTTTTTCCAACCCTGGAATTCCAAGCAGGATGAAAAAAGGAGGATGGAAAGAGTTGTTCCCAGTTGTTGACATGATGGGATCCTTTCTGCATGTCATGCTTGGCAAAGGAACTGTCTCCCTATAGGAAAAAGAAATTCTAATCAACCAAACAAAATGAACATTTATTATACTTTGAGAAAGTGTTAAATTGTATGAAATACGAACAAATTGAAGACATGCAAATTGAAAAGGGTAATAAAAAAATTGAATGTTCTGGAAAATAAATTCAACTATTTTAAAACAAAGTTCTATTTTCTTTAAAAATAATTTTGAGGGACAGCTAAGTGGTGCAGTGGATAGAACTACTAGCCCTGAAGTCAGGAGGACCTGAGTTCAAATATGACTTCAGACACTTAATACTGCTCAGAGCAAGTCACTTAACTCCAAATGCCTCAGGAAAAAAAAGAGAGAAAAAATAGTAATTTTGAAAAGTATAGGAAATAAAAAGGAAATTCTCCCTATTAGACCATGTAACTATTATCAAACCATATACATCATTTAATAGCTACTTAGTCCTTGCTGAATTTTTTTTGTTTAGTTATTTCATTTTGAAGGTTAAATATTCAAATACAAACATATAAAATATTGTCATCAAATGTCACTGTAAAGTTAGACCATTCTCCTTTCTAGACCCAACTCATTAGAGAAGAATTTTGTCAAAGACTTTATTTTTCTTTCCTTTGATAGAAAAAAAATCAGTTTTGTTTGGTTGATTCCTGTGCATTGTTCTAATAAGACTCAGTGACCTGGCTGAAGGAATAATGCAGAAAAGAAAATGATGAGTATGAGTTATTCCTTAGCTCTGCAAGCTATATCCTTTGTATCTCCAGATTTCTTGTTGATTTTTTCTTACAGGTTCTTTCTCATAAATTCATATTAGTAAAATCTGACTCGAATGTATTTTCTCTTCTAGAGAGAGATCTTGTCTATCTCAAGAATGCTTTTATGAAAAATCATTGATTTTTAGACTTCAAAGGGAATCAAATGGTCATTTTGTCCAATACATACCTAAAAAAATATCCCTACTACAATATATGCAACAACTGGTCATCTACCCTTTCTCTGAACATCTTTAATAACAGAAACCCATAATCTTCCAAGAAGCTCATTCCATTTTTTTCATGGATCACTCTTAAGAAAGTTATCCCCCCCCACCCTGATATAAGTTCTAAATTCTCCTGTTTAAAAGTTCCTACTTGTTTTGCCTTCTGAAAAACTTAATTCTATAAAAGTTCTTGTATAAGTGTGGTATGGGGGTATTTGGAGATAATTTGAGAAAGATAAGATATTTGACTTTACTAATTGTTTTTTTCTATTTTAGGGATATACTTCTATAGTCAAAATTACTGAATACTTTGCCATGATTCTATTATCATAGTTTGAAGAGACATCTAGTATAAACTACTCATTTTCTAGATGAATAAACTGAAGCCCAGAAAGATAAACTAACTTCTTAAAAATCACAAAATTAACAAGTTGAACAGATCAGATTCAAATCCAACCTTTTGACTACAAATCCATTTTTTCCCCATTACATCAAGACAAAAGACTCAGTATTCCTTTCTTCTAGAGTACCATCAATTCTGCCCACTGGCTGCATTCTTTGAATTAGATGAACACACTCATGAGTTCTTTATTTCTGTGATCAACAAATGTATTTTCTAACAATAAACTCTGAATCATAGAAAATTGTCTAAAGCTGAGAGAGTTTAAGTGATTTGCTTGGAATTACCTAGGCAGCATATGTCATAGGCAGAAATTGGTGACAAGTTTGATAAATCCAAGTCTCAAAAACACCATGCTGCAATTTAAGGCTATAAAATGTACAAATGTAAAATGTAAAATCAATCAGATTTTTTAAAGGGACCTTTCTCATTGGGAGTTTCCTAAAATAAATCCCCATTATCCCCCCCCCAAAATCAGAGAATCAATATTTCAAAATTGAAACATCAGGGTACCCCAGAGTCCATATAGAATATTACATATTTGAGCAAAAATCCTTTCTCTAACATATTTGCCAACTAGCAGAGTGTTATAGTTACCAAAACTATGTTTTAGTGCTTATTCCTTTTGTTGCTCTCATTGAATCCTTATTAGAACCTTTGTGAGAAAGATTGTAAAGATGAGAATGGATTATCACCATTTCATGCATGAGAAAACTGAGATTAAGTCTCTTTTCTGGGAAATGCAGTTTATTCCTGAAAGTTTTCATAGTCAAAAACAGGCTACTCAAATACAGTTCTGCCTCTCCTAATTTCTCCACAAAATTCTGCAGAAGAATCAGTCCTAGGATCAATCTCTTGAGGTCAAATTTGATATGTTTATCTCTTCAAAAAAACCTTTTTGCATATAGCTCCCCAGGAATCCTAATCGATGTCCTTCCAGCCATGCTCTAACAAGTATCTCCTATGATCAGATCAAGGTTTCCTATGTTTTTTGGATTTTTACCTTCCATGTATCACTTGTAATAGTTTAGCTTTTCCCTATGACTCTGACCCAGATTCTTTTCTTGAACCCTACAAGATTACTTATACCTCATCTAGCCTTATGATTTTCTCTAAGTACCTTTTTCTTCAGTTCCTGAGATAAATATAGGAAGGGAAAAGCAAACTTGCCTCTGGCAATATTGGCGATTTAGCACTTTATTTTTTAACAAGGACATAGTTGTGGTAGTGGTGGTGGTGGAGAGAAAGAAGAGGAGGAGGAGAAGAAGGAGGAAGAAGAGGAAGAGGAAGAGGAGGGAGAAAGAAATAGGAGGGGAGAAGAAGAAAAAGAAGAAATTAGTAACATTTATATAATGCTTTAAAGTTTGCAAAGAAGAGTATGCATTTTATCTCATAGATCACTTGAATATTACACCTTTTCTTTTCTTATATCAGACCCTGCCTTGCCAAAGTTTCAAAATCATGTTGCTTAACTAAAGCTGTGGGACTGCCTGGGAATGGCTCTCCTTCTGTAATAATCTAGAGTCTGAAGCATCAGTTTTTGTCCTTTTATTATTCACCTCAATCATTATTCAGAAAAGAAAGAATGATGAACAAATTAATTCTGAAATGAGAATAGTCAGAAACTTGTGTATTGAACTATACTTTATCGATTATAACATAGAACACTTTCTTTCCCCAAAGCACTGTTGAAATTCCATGCATTTTAAAATAGCATTTTATTTTCCAAATATACTGAAAGACAAATTTCAACATTCACCTTTGCAAAATCTTGAATTCCAAAATTTTCTCCCTCTCTCCTTCCCCCTTCCTCTCCCCAAGACAGCAAGCAATCTGCCATAGATTAAACAATAACATATAACACTTAAGAGAGAGAGGTGAACTTTAAGTCCTAGTTCATTGTCAATATTGTACAGTTAAGGAAACAGAGTCCCTGAGATTATGGAGGGAATTAATGACAAAACTAAGACTATAGCCTGGAAGGTAAAGGTATAGCCTCTCTGAAGTGGGTACTAAATCATCTGACAAATGCCCTATGTAGGAAAAATATATTTTAGTGTTCTGACATTATGATGGGTTAGAAGGTTATTGACAGTACAAATAATATCAGAAAAACTAGAGATCTGAGTATGTATTTCTTTTTTAAAGTTCCAATCTTATGGAGTCAAGAGCACGGATGTTAACAATAACTGTTGTTCATATAATGCTTTAATATTTTTTAAAGCATTTTAAAATTGTCTGGAGAAGGGAAGATTGAAGGATGAATATAAAATTTATCTTCAGATATATGAAGGGTTGTTATGTGGAAAAAGAATATGCTATGTGCTTCTAGGGAGAAAAAATTACAGGTAATGGCTCAACAAATAAACTGTAGCATTTTTGAATATGGCCTAAAGGTAAAGAAAAACATATAAATGATAAATGTCCAAAAATGGATCAGATTGCTTTGGGATTTATTAGACTCAATAACCCATGAATATCATAATCATTGATTTATCAAACTAAATGATTCATTTCAGAAAATTTCTATACTAGATGAGAAGTTTAATAAAATCATTCCTACATTGATTCCATCATTCAGAGTCTATGATTCTATTATTAAGGAAATATTTACCTTCTTCAGAAGTCACATTCTAAAATTCCAATTAAGCAGAGCACAGAAAGTCACTTAAGCCCAATTGCCTCAGGGGAAAAAAATTCCTATGTCAAAGCTTTTGAGTTTTACTTACAAAAAATCATTTTAGGCCCTCAGAACCTGTTTACTCTTATTTTACACAAAATGTAATAAACTTGGCTACCTGACTTCAAATGCATAATAGATTGGAAACAACAAAATAGAAAGCAATGGATACATGGAGTACAATAAAAGTCAAGAGTATAAGTATAATCAAGGTATAGCCAAGGAAAGTGACCAATGACAGACTGATAATGAGACAGTTTAAAAAATATTTAATTTTAAAAATCTAACTCAAGAATTCCTAAAGGTTGGGATCTAGGATTGATTTACTGTAGGGGAAAATAGGCCAATAGGTGTACCTATTACAGTAAGTGATTCAGTCATTAAAGATAGGTTAAGTTTTTCATAATATACTACCTGTAAAAATCCAAAAAACAGTGTCTTTTAGTACCACAGAACGTTAGACTTAGAAGGAGCCTTAATATTATCTAATCACAGATACTTTTGTTCCCATGTTTCAGACTAAGAACTTCACACACACAAAAGTTAAATAATTTGCCAAGACCACACAGGTAGCTTTTGCCAAGTGAGAGAAAAGCATGTTACTGCTAATGAGTTCACAGGTACTTTTACCTTATGTGATACTCCAAAGAGCTCAGAGGATCAAGAAACTCAGCCAAGAGAAATCTGCTCACCTAGTTTCCAGTAGCCTAGAGTTTCAAATCAAAGGAGTTCCTGTTCAGTCTGAATAATGATGATCTTTCACCATTCCCTGCTTCATTAATTCTTGGAGTATCAGGAGCTACTAAAAGCCACTGTTGATTCTCAGCCTGAAGTCAGCACTGTCTCTGCCTCTCTCCCTAATTCAGCTAGTTGGGAATCTCTCATATCATTCCTTACAGGTAATGAGGTGGAAGAGAAACTGACTCTAGAGGCAAATGAATCCTGCCTTTCAAACTTCATTCCATCACTTAAAAACTGAATGATTTTGGGCAGATCACTTACAATGTTTTATACATGGTAAGAACTTAATACTTTCTTAAATTATTGACAGTAATTTACTTATCTAGAAAATATGCATGATCATGTTTAAAATTATCTCAGGGGTTTGTTGGAAGCAAAGTGGTTTGACATTTTACAATGTATTTGGCCCAGCCAGGAGGGAGAGAAGAGGGACATTGAGAAGAAGATCCTGAAGTAAATCCTTTAAAAAAAAGAGAGAGAAAATAGGAGGCATTTAGTAAGCATTTACTAAATGTTTGCTGACCAACTGCCTGTGACTGACTAAACCCATTCATATGCTTAATTATTTTTTTCAAAGACTTTCCCCTTTTCTAGTAGCAAGCTCCAAAAACAAAGGACAAATATCCTTGCTTTGTATCTGTAGTCTGTCTGCAGGGATAGCACTCCCTCTGCTATATTCATGGAGTGGGCTCTATACTTACCAGCCTTCTGCATGAGAGAGAAGCTGTGTGGTTCTCACACAACTCCAGAGCAGAAAAGAGGTAAAAATTGCTCCCAATATGGGGAGTTTATATTGAGGCAGGAGGGAGAACCTAGTTTTTTTTTCTCCCTGTGGCCTTTAGTGAAGAAAACTCTGGAGAGAAGTTGAGGCATCTGATCACTCGATTGGAAATCTAAATGTGTTTTACAAGTTGAAGCTCAAACAAAAATTGCCTTCTATATTTTCTCTGTTTCTTACATGTCTCTTGGGTCCAGATACATTTGTGTGGTATTATAGGGAAAGGATACTGAACATGTACCAGTAAACAAAATGATGAGTCCAAGTGGTGTTGGATCCCATTTGACAAACAAATAGAAAGGTTCTATTTGCAAAGATGACCTGTAAAGGATAAATGAAGAATGGAGGAAAAGAGACAAAAAGATGTTTATCTTAGATGAAGAAAGGCACTGAGAATAAATAAATATTCTCTCTGTCTCTGTCTCTTTTTGTCTGTCTCTGCCTCTGTCTCCCTCTATCTTTGTCTGTCTTCCAGAAAACTTAGGAAAAATTAATTTGCATATGGGAAGGGTACAGAGGAAGCTAGCAAGACAACACAAAAGCCTACAAATCCAAGATAGATAGATAGATTAGATAGATAGACAGATTGATTGATTAATTGATATTCTTCCTTAAACTAAACTGTCAAACATTCCAAATCTACTACAGAGAGCACAACTCTATTGGTCTAACCACATTGTTCAAATGGCAAAAACATTATTTTATGGAGAACTCACACTGGGAAGTACTCATAAAGTGGTCAGAAAAAAGTAATACAAGGACAATCTCAAAATCTCTCTTTAGACCCTTAGGAATGATTGTATGACATGAGACACTGTCACAGGAACACCAGCATGGCATGCCCTCATCGGAGAAGATGTTGTGTTCTATGGAAAAGTAGAATTGAATTAACCCCAAAGAAACATGAGATGTGCAAAATTAAAGAAACTACAAATTTTCACAGGGACTATTTGTGTTCAACTTGTGGCAGCACATTCCCAACTTGTATTGGTCTGATCAGTCATGGTTGGATGCACTGTAACTCTACTGTAACATAGTGATGTTATTTGGATGCACTGTAACTCTACTGTAACATAGTGATGTCATTTTTGTTCCTCTTTGAGATGGAAGGACAATAACCAATTTACTACCCAATATTTGGATAGATAGACAAATTTTTAATTTAGTATTTTATCTTCTCCAATTACATGTAAAAACAATTTTCTGTATTTGATTTTTTTTTTTTTGCAAGACAATTGTGATTGAGTGATTTTCCCAGGGTTACATAACTAGTAAGTTTTAATTATCTGAGGCTGGATTTAAACTCAGGTTTTCCTGACTCCAGGGCTGGTGCTCTATCTCCTGTTTCACTGCTGTATTACACTCATTTTTAAAAGTTAATTCCAAATTCTCTCCTTTCTTCCCCTTTCCCTCCCATACTGAGAAAGCAAGAAATTGGACTATACCTGTTATACAAGTATAATCAGGCAAAATATATTTCCACCTTAATCATGGTTTAAAAAAATGTAGATCAAAATTAAAACATAAGTTTTAAAAGTATGTTTTTATTTGTATTCAGACTTTATAAGTTCTTATTTCTGGGAATGGATAGCATTTTTTCATCATAAATCTTTTAGAACTATCTTGAATCATTGTATTGCTGAGAATGGCTAAGTCATTCAAGATGATCATCTTACAATATTGCTATTACTATGTATAATATGCTCCAGGTTTTACTCATTTCACTTTATATCATTTCATGTAAGTCTCCAGATTTTTCTAAGAATATCTAGTTCATCATTTCTTATAGCGCAATAATATTCCATCATAATCATTTACTACAAATTGTTCAGCCATTCTCCAATTGATGGTCATCCCCTCAATTTCTAATTTTTTTTTAACCAGAAAATAACTACTATAAATATTTGGTTCCAAATTGGTCTATATGAAGGCTGAATCATTTCACAACTCCACTAAACATATAAATGTCTCAATTTTCCCACATTTTCTCCCAAATTTGTCATTTTCCTTTCTGTTCTATTAGCCAATCTAATAAGTGTAAAGTAATACTGTTTTAATTTACATTTCTCTAATCAATAGTGATTCAGATCTCGTGTCATCCTGACCATGGCTCCACAATCCTTGAATTATTTCTTTCTGGTTGTTTGCAATATTTTCTATTAATCTAGCAGCTCTGGAATTTGCCTATATTCCTGAGAGTTTGATTGGTAAATATATTGTATAGAAGCTCCTTCATGTCTCAGTGCAAGCTCTGCACATATTTTCCCTACAGTTGAACTTAAGCCTGGAGATATGATAGACTTTAGACGAAAACTAGTGAATAACCAGTGTAAAATCAATGTATGACTGGCCAGTTCTTTAAGGTCAAAACATCTTGAGTAACTTAATTTATCTTCAGGAACCTAGTCAATTCACTGAAAACAAATAACTTGAGAGAACCTCATTAAGGGGGTTGGCTATCCCTGTCAAAGTAGGTGTCTGAGATAGTTCAGCTGAGAACCATCTTGATTGACAATGAGCGTTCTTTGTCTTAAGTAATATATAAGTCCTTTAAGGCAGTCTCCTTGGAATCTTACCTATGGAGATGATGTTCTGCTTGGGACCTTCTCAATCAGGACCCTGAAAGCTGTGACTCAGGATTCCCCAGCGAATTGATTCAGAAGTTGATGCTTCCCAGAATTGGTAATGTTTTTCTTTCAATGTTATTACTTTTCTTTTTTTCCCCCTCTCTTTGCTATTTTGTACTATTCTGCTTTTATTGTAATCATTAAACTTATTAAATAAACTAAACTTATTATTAAATCTTATTAAATAAACTAAAAGTGGTGACTTGTTGCAGGAGTAAATCTGAATTACATAATCCCTCAGAGTTGTCCTTTTGGTTATTTCTTCAGTAGGTGATCCATGGATTCTTTCAATTTCTACTTTATCTCTGGTTCTATAATATTAGAGAGTTTTCCTTGATAATTTCTTGAAAGACTATGTCCAGGCTATTTTTTTTTTGGGGGGGGGGAGAGGTGGCTTTTAGGAAGTCAAATAATTTTAAGATTGTTTCCCACTTTTTTCTAATAAGATATTTCACATTGTCTTCTTTTTTCATTATTTTGGCTTTTGTTTTATTGGTTTTTTGATGTCTCATACTTATTAGATTCTACTTGCTCAAATCTAATTTTTTAGTAATTATTTTCTTCAGTGAGGTTTTGTACCTCATTTTCTATTTGGTCAATTATACTTTTTAAAAAGTTCTTTTCTTCAATGAATTTTTGTAAATCAATCTCCAATTGACCAATTCTTTGTAATGGATTTTTGTACCACCCCTCCCCCCATTGGATTTTTGTACATTTTCTCCTCTCTCTCTTCTTTTTCTCTCCCCCCCAATTTGGCTTATTCTCTTTTTAAGGTGTTATTCTCTCCCCCTCCGAGTGTGTGTGTGTATGTATGTGTGTGACTCCAAGCTGTTCACTTTTTTTTTCATGATTTTCTTGCACCACTCATTTCTTTTTCCAATTTTTTTCAACGTCTCTTACTTGATTTTTAAAATTCTTTTTGAACTATTCCATGACTTGAGATCAATTCATATTTTTTTCTTTGAGGCTTTGAATATAGGAGTTTTGACTTTGTTATTTCCTTCTAAATGTATGTTTTGATCTTTGTTTCCCCATAGTAATATTCTATAGTCAGTATGTTTTTTTTTTCCTGTTATTTGTTCTTTATCCAGTTTATTTTCTGACTTTTAACTTTGCTAAAGTGGGGTTCTATTTTAGGGTAGAAGGTACACTGTTTCAATTTTCAGTGATTTTGTGTAGCTATTTTCAAAGATACTTCTAAGGACCTATAAGATTTGAGCTCTTCCAAGGTTATATGATCTAAGGAAAGATATTTATTATTCTCCTGGCCTATGTTCTTGCTGCATGAGAGGTTTGGTTCAGAGTTAGAAAGACAACACTTGCCTGCTTTGGCAGACTAAATAGCATTGGTAATTGGCAATTAGAGTCGGAGGGAAGAAAGCTTATAAACTATAATTTTGGCGCTAAGCCATGTTAGGAATACTAAGGCAGCTAAAAACAGAATCTTTTTTAGACAATAGTTTAGTCACAGGATCTATTAATAAAAAAAGTTAGTCAAAACAGCAATTTGGTTACCTGGATTCACAGAATAATTTACAAGTCAAGTGTTGCTTATGTGGGCCCAGCAAGTTTAAACATACTAATATTCAACTTAGTTATCTATGTTTAAGGAAAAGTTTTTGGAGCAAGTCTTCCTTCTATGAGCCCAACAAATCTAAACATATTTATTCTGGTGATTTTAGAAAGTTTTATGTAATAGTTATCATAAGCTAGTCTAGGATCCAGGATTAGGGACCAGTGTGTGCTCTACATGCTGATCTGTGGGTGATCTGGTCTGGACTTGTAATGAGGGTCCCTACTTTACAGATGTAAGCTCTGGTGTGCTAGTGCTTATCCTCCCTCTGGGGCTAATACCCAGGACTATAATCCAGATCCAAGCTTGGGGAAAGTAAGAGTCTTCCCTCCAGTGCCAGAAAAGAATCCCCTGTGATCTTCTGGCTAGTTGTTCAACTCCCTTACTGGTAGTCTTTGGGCTGAAACCTGAAGCAGCTGCTGATTTAGTCACTCCCTATGCATGCACCTGTTTTGCAGGTCTGTGCTGGTATGGCCTGTATGGGATTGCAATCTAAATTGTTTTGTTCAGGAAAACTTTTTCACTCTGTTCTTTTGTGGATTCTGTCATTCCAGAACTTGTTTTAGGGAAATATTTAAAGATCTTTAAAGAGATTTGGGGGAAAGCTTAAGCAAGTCCCTGCCTTTTCTCTGCCATCTCATCTCTGCCAGTATGAATGATTTGGTTTCAAATAATATGGAGTTCCAGGGAATGGACAGAAGTCTTGAGGCCTTCTAAACAAAAACAACAAAAAACTCATCTAAGTTAAATGCTTCTTGTCTCTGTGCTATTTCCTGGGAAGATATATGTTCAATATAAATTTTATCATATTGGAAATTAATGAATTTTTATCTACTTGTTCTATCTCCCATTTAGAATGCAGTGCCCTTGAGGGCAGCCATTATCTGAAGAGTTTAATAAATAGATTTTTTTTAATATTGAATGGTTATGTCTTCCACGGAATTGCCCTGAATTTGTGTTTCCTTCCTATCAGGATGAGAATAAAAGTAGAAAAATATCCGAACCCAGCACATTGTCCTTAAACTGCAGAGGATGCATATTTCAATATTATAGAATTTGATCTGGAAGACAAATCAGGAACCATCCAGGCTAATTCACAGCCCTCAAAGTATACTTTCTGCAAACACACTCAGCAAATTTATGTATTCTTTGTCTGAAGACCTCTAGAGAGGGAGAACACAATTCCCACTCAGGTAGCCCATTCCACATTTAAATAATTCATGTGCTATGTTTTATAGTATTACAACATAGAACCCCCACAATTAGTATATATTGTTTTTAACTCCTCTTGTGCTGTATCATTACTCAGCAGAATTTTCATCTTCAAAGTACAAGGAGTTGAGGTTTCAGAGCCTCATGAAATCAGGTTTACAGAAAAGGTTTGAAGCTTTTGCATTTAACCGTATAAGCTTCTGCCTTCTTTTACTTATCATTTTTTGCATCAATTTATATTATTTAACCTCAACTGGATCCTTACTGTTCCCTTCCATTCTTATGTCAAGTTCAAATTTATTTGCTTGCAATTTCCTCTAAGTATTTCTAGTTTATGATCCCTAGGGAAAAACAAAAAAAGTCAAATCTCATTCCATATCAAAGTCTTAATACTGAAGACAGCTGTTAAGATCCCCTTAAATCTTTCCCAGAATAAAGAGCTTCAGTTCCTTTAATCAATCTTCATGTAGTATAAAGTCAAGAGTCTTTGTTATATTGGTTGATTTTATCTAGTGCTTAGTCCCTGATACATAGCAAATAACAAATATTTATTGATTTGATTCTGGAAGCTTTATAGTTTATCAGTGTCTTCTTATAGTTTAGTACCAAAAATTAAATCTTCTATTCTCCAAATGTCCAGAAAAAAGTGGTCATCTCTGCAAATAAAATGCCTTTTGTATAAATTTTCAGAGGTATGATTCTGGGAAGATGGCAAAGTAGGCTGGTAAATTTCAGGCTCTCCCAATTTACCCTACAAAAAACAAATTTGCCCATTAGGGCGAACATAGACTAGTGAAAAATCAAGAAAACTGGGGATAGAACAAGGGTCCTCCTGATACAAACTGAGATCTGAAGATCCCCTGTGCTGGGAATTAACCTGTCTAAAGTGCAAAAACCTTTGGGCTAGTTCTGCAGAAACAATAAGTGGGGATCTCTGGGGCTTGTTGGGTGTGGTTAGAGTCTTAGCACAAACCACAAAGACTTTAAGCTACTGGACTGTTTGTCAAGTTGCGGTTTGAGTCTGGGAAGACAAGTGAATCTCAACTGTTTGGAAACAACAAGGCCCACCAATGCAACTGAGACACGGTCCTGGGCGAGAAGGAACCAGAAGCAGTGGGGCCGTGAGCAGTTGCAGAAGAGTGAAGCTTTTGGTTTGGGGTTCCTGGTCAAAGTGGAGAATTGAAGGGAAGCTTGAGGCATTATCTTCCTACCCCATGATTGAAAGTGTTTATACTAATATCTCTAATTTTTAAAAAATGAATTGGTAAAGAAGACAAAAATCTACCATTTTAACATATGGGAACAGGGAAGAATGGGGTTCATCTTCAGAGGAGGACACTTTAGTAAAAAAAAAAAAAAGCTTCCATCCCAAAGAGTAGCATGAAATGGTTCGCCGCTCAGAGAGAATGTATTAGAAGAACTCAAAAAAGAATTTAAAAAATCAAATTAAAGACATGGAGGAAAAACTAAAAAACTAACTGGCTTTTGCTATCCAAGAAAAACAAGATTATGAAAAAAGAGTTAACCAACTAGAAAAGGAGATGCAAAATTTCAAAGATGAAAATGATTCTTTGAAAATTAGAATTGGGGAAGGGGAAGTCAGTGAAGCTGTGAGAGACCAAGAAATACCAAAACAGATTCTAAAGAATGAAAAATAGGAGAGAATGTAAAACATTTTATAAGAAAAAATGACAAATATATAGGACAGATCAAGAAGAGAAAATATAAGAATAATTGGATTTCCAAAAAGTTGTGACCAAAAAAGAGAACCTTGACACAATAATGCAGGAGATAATCCTAGAAAATTGTCCTGGAGTGACAGAACACGAGGGGAAAGTAGACCAAAAAAATCAACTGATCACCACCTCAAAGAGATCCTTTGTGGAAAATACACAGGAGTATTATTGCCAAATTTCAAAACCCCACAGAGAATCACAGAGGAAATTTTGCAAGAAACAAGAAAAAAAAATCAAATATGCTGGAGCTATAATTAGAATTGTATAAGACTTATCAGCAGCAACAACAAAAGACTGCAGATCCTGGAATCATATCTACTGACAACTAGACCTGCAGCCAAAAATACCATATCCAGCAAAATTATCTATAATTTTGAATGAGAAAAAAAAATGGACCTTCAATGAACTTGCAGATTTTCAGAACTTTTTATCAACCAAACCCGAACTTCACAGAAAATGTAACATATAAAAGCCAATATCAAAAAATGAATTTTAAGGAACTCAATGTGGACAAATAGCTGTTTTTTTACATGGGAAATGTATATTACATATTTAAGATTCACATTGACAATAGGGCAGTTCAAAAGAAAGATTGACAGAGTTAAGGTAAAAATAGTAATCATGTTATACAAATGAGGTCCAGAGAAAGAAGAGACACAGAGGCATTGGTTGGGATGGGGGATGGGGGGGGGGGGGGGAATGAGGGCTCATAGTTCTGAAAACCTACTAAAATTGAGAATGGGTTTAATAGGCAACACACAGATACCAAGAAGGGTACAGCATTCATCAAAATCTATTTAAAAAAATAGGGGAGGAGGAATGGGTGGATGGAAAAGCAAAGGGTGAGGGAAGAAAACAAGGGAGGGATCCTTGGGTGAGGGGAGGTTAAGTAACAGCAAGACAAATTTCAGAGCAGAATTTAATGAAAGAATCAGTAGGGATAGGGAAGATGTGTGTATATGGGGTATGTGAGTGTGTGTATATATGTATATATCTACCTATGTATACATAATCGTTATCTTTTCTAACCTGCAGCTTGCTTGGTAGTTGGGGGGGGGGAATGAAAGGAGGAAAAAATAATAAAGTAAATAAGCTACACAGCACAGTACCAAAAAACAATTTACAAGAAAGTAAAGAAAAAATGGACCTTCATAAATTTAATTTCTTCTACTACATATATATATATATATATATATATATATATATATATACATGCTTTCTTGATCTGGTAATTTGTTGTTACATATTTTGAATCTTCCCTGGTATTCTGCTAGGCACATGACAATGTTCTCTTTTATTTTGCTTTTGCTTTATTATGTTTTGTATTCCTTTTCTGTTTTTCTTTCTCTGCTTTTTTTAAATAAATACATTTTCTAAATATTATGTATCTATCACAAAGATCATACGCTAAGACTAGGTGGAATCTAGACCAGGAATGCATAACTTGTTCAATATTTTTTAAAAGCTCTAAACCTAAGTTGGCCACATCAATAACAAAATTGCCAAAAATCATATTACCTGAATAAATGCAAAAAAAGGGTTTTTGACAAAATATAGCACACATTCCTGCTTAAGACATTAGAAAGCATAGAAATAAATGGAGCTTTCCTTAAAATGATAAGTAATATTTATCTAAGACCAAAGGTAAACATGATTTGCAAAAGGGACAAACTAGAAGCCTTTGCAATAAAGTGTGAAAGAAGGCAAGACTATCTATTTTCATCACAATTATTCCATGTTGCACTAGAAACACTAGCTATAGCAATAAAATACAAAAAAGAAATTGAAGCAATACAAATAGGCAACAAGTAAAGAAAATTATCACTGTTTGCCAATAACATGATGGTATATTTAGAGAATTTTAGAAAATCAAATATTTGAAACAATAAATTTAGTAAAAATAACAGGGTTTAAAATAAACCTATATACATCACCAACATATATATATAGCCAACAAAGTTCAGCAGAAAAAGATAGGAAGAGAATTCCACTTTTTAAAAGTTTTTAAAAAACTGCAGACAATATTAAATATTTGCCAAGACAAACCCAGGAACTATCTGAAAACAATTGTAAAATGCTTTTCCTTTCTTCTACTCTTTTAAAAAAAAATATTTTTATTTTCCCCAATTACATGTAAAACCATTTTTTTACATTTGTTTTTAAACAAATTCTCCCTTTCTCTCTGTCTATACCTTTTTTAAGAAGGCACATGTGAAATTATACAAAACATTTTCATAAGTCATGTTGTGAAAGAAAATATAGATCTCCCCCCCCAAAAAAAGTCTCAAGAAAAATAAAATAGAATAAAAAAAGACTACGAATTAATTTATATTCAGACACAATCAGTTCTTTTTCTGGTATGAATAGTATTTTTCATCACAAATCCTACAAAGTAGTAGTAGATCATTACTTTGCTAAGAATAGCAAAGTCATTTACAACTGATTATTCTACAACATTGCTAGTACTTAGTGCACAGTACATTTCACTTTGCTTGAGTTCATTGAAGACTTTCTAGTTTTTTTCTGAGAGCGTCACTTCCCACAGAATAGTAACATTCCATCATAATCACATGCCAAAATTTATTCAATCATCCTCTAATTGATGGGCATCCCCTGAATTTCCATTTTTTTCCCTGATAAAAGAAATCTGCTATAATATTTTTGTACAAACAGGTCCTTTTTTGGTTTTTTTTTTTAATTCCTTTTTGAGATTCATGCCTAATAGTGCTATTGTTTGGTCAAAGGATATGCATGATTTTATTGCCTTTGGGGTATATTTCATATTTTTTAATAGTTTATTAATTGGGGAATGACTCATTTCTTTTTGTTGTTGTTGTAGATTGAGGTTAAGTGACTTGCCCAAGGTCACACAGCTAGGAAGTATTAAGTGTCTGAGACCAAATTTGAACTCAGGTCTTCCTGACTTCAGAGCTGGTGTTCTATGCACTACACCATCTAGCTGCACCTCATTTCCTTTTCAATAAATTTGACTTAGTTCTCTATATATTTGAGAAATGAAGCCTTCATCAGAGAATCTTGCCTCAAAATTGTTTTTTCAAATACAGTTACTAACTGTATACCCCCTCTTTATTCTATTCTCTCTCTCCTTTCACTCTGACCCTCCTCAAAAATGTTTTGCATCTGACTCTCCCCATCATCAATATGCCCTCTTTTCTACACCATTCCTCCTTCCCATATCCTCCTCCACTTCTAATTTCCTGTAGGGTAAGCTAGATTTCTATACCTATATTGAGTGTGTATGTTATTTTCTTTGAACCAATTCTGATGAAAGTAAGGTTCACTCGATCCCCTTCTCTTCCTCTTCTCCTGCAGTTTAAAACCTTTTTCTTGACTCTTTTATGGATGATAATTTACACCATTCTACCTCTACCTTTCCCATTCTCCTAGTACATTCCCCTCTCACTCCTTAATTTTTTTTTTAGTCATTATCCCTTCATAGTCAACTTACACATGTTCCCTCTGACTATATATATATATATATACATATATATATATATATACATACACACACACACACATCAAGACAGTTTTTCTTGATAATTTCTTACTAGATAATGTCCAGTCTTTTTTTCCCCACTTTATTTTTTTTTCTGGTTACATAGATACATTTTTTCCTTTTTCTTACACATTTTGTTATGAATCATGTTGGGAGAAAAAAATCAGAAGAAAAAGGAAAAACCACAAGAGGAAAAAAAAGAAAAATAATAAGAAAAAAGTGAACATTGCATGTGTTGACTTACATTTAGTATACATAGTTCTCTCTCTGGATGTAGATGGTTTTCTCTATCAAGAAGTTATTGGGATTGCCTTGGATCACTGAACTACTGAGAAGAACCAAGTCTTTTATAGTTAATCATCACATAATCTTCTTATTAATGTATACAATGTATTCCTGGTTTTACTTGTTTCACTTAGTATCAGTTCATATAAATCTTTCCAGGCCTTTTTAAAATCAATGTGTTTATCATTTTTTTATAGAACAGTAAAATTCTGTTACCTTCCTATACCATAACTTATTCAGTCATTCCCCAATTGATGGGCATCTACTCATTTTCCAATTCTTTGCTACTACAAAAAGACAGGCTTTTTTATTTTTTTTGTAAATGGCTTTCAAAAATTAATTGGAAACTAAAAAATCTGCTCCTAAAGAATGAGTGGATAAAACAACAAATCATAGACACAATTGATAATTTCATCCAAGAGAATGACAATAATTTATGTGATACAGCCAAAGCAGTTCTTAGAGGAAGTTTTATATTTCTAGATGCTTACTTGCATAAAAAAGAGAAAGAGAAGATCAATGAATTGGGCATGCAATTAGAAAAGCTAGAAAAAATTAAAAACCCTCAATTAAATAACATTTTTGAAATTCTGAAAATCAAAGAGAGATTAATAAAATTTAAAGTAAAAAAATAACTTTTGAACTAATAAACAAAACTAAGAATTGGTTTTCTGAAAAAAACCAACAAAATAAATCTATAGTTAATTTGATTAGAAAAAAGGAAAGAAGAAAATCAAATTGTTAATATCAAAAATGAAAAGGGTGAATTTCCACCAATGAAGACGAAATTAGAGCAATAATTAGGAGTCATGTTGCTTAACTGTATGCCAATAAATCTTATGATCTAAATAAAATGGATGAGTACTTACAAAAATATAGAGTGCCCAGATTAATAGAAGAGGAAATAAATTACTTAAATAGTCCCATTTTAGAAAAAGAAATTGAACAATCTATTAATGAACTCTCTAAGAAAAAATCTCTAGGGGCAGATGGATTTACATGTGAATTCTATCAATCATTTAAAGAACAATTAATTCTAAATACTATACAAACTATTTGGAAAAACAGGGAAAGAAGGAATCTTACCAAATACTTTTTATGACCCACTCATTCTTTTTATAGTGCTGACCTAACCCAGATAGTCAAAACAGAAAAATAAAATGATAGATCAATTTTCCTAATGAATATTGATGCAAAAATCTTAAAGAATATATTAGCAGAGATTATAGCAAGTTATTCCTAGGATAATGACTAAGTAGGATTTATACTAAGAATGCAGGGCTGGTTCAATATTAGGAAAACTATTAGCATAATTGATTATATCTATAACAAAATCAACAAAAATCATATGATTATCTCAATAGATGCATTAAAAAAGCATTTGACAAAATCCAACACCCATTCCTATTCAAAACACTAGAGTATATAGGAATAAATGAAGTTTTCCTTAAAATGATCAGTAGCATCTATTTAAAACCATCAGCAACCATCTTATGTAATGAGAATAAACTAGAACCATTCCCAGTAAGAGCATGGAAAAGGCAAGGTTGCCTACTATCACCATTACTGTTTAATATTGTATTACAAATGTTAGTTTTGACCACAGGAGAAGAAAAAGAAATTAAAGGAATTAAAGTAGGTAATGAGGAAACCAAATTATAACTCTTTGCAGATGAGATGATGGAATACTTAGAGAATCCTAGATCATCAACTAAAAATACTACTAGAAACAATTCACAACTTTAGCAAAGTTGTAGGATATATAATAAATCATCAGCATTTTTATATGTAACCAACAAAGTCCAGCAGCAAGAGATACAAAGAGAAATTCCATTTAAAATAACTTTAGATAATATAAAGTATTTGGGAGTCCACCTACCAAGGCAAAATCAGAAACTATATGAACCCAATTACAAAGCACTTTCCATACAAATAAAGTCAGATATAATTAATTGGAACAACATCAAGTGTTCATGGGTGGGCTGAGCTAACATAATAAAAATGACAATACTACCTAAATTAATCTACTTATTCTGTGCCATATCAATCAAATCCCCAAGAAATTATTTTATGGAGCCAGAAAAAATAATTACAAAGTTCATCTGGAAGAACAAAAAGTCAAGAATTTCAAAGGAAATTAATGAAAAACTGCAAATTAAGGTGGCCTAGCTGTAACAGACATAAAACTATATTATAAAGCAATAGTCATCAAAACCACTTGGTACTGGCTAAGAAATAGAGTCGTTGATTAGTGGAATAGCTTATGTTCATAAGACATAATAGTCAATGACTATAGTAGTCTAGTGTTTGATAAACCCAAAGATCCTAATTTCTGGGATAAGCAGTCACTATTTGACAAAAGTTGCTGAGAAAATTAAAAATTAGTATGGAAGAAACTAGGCACTGACCCACACCTAACATTCTATACCAAGATAAGATTGAAATGGGTTCATGATCCAGACATAAAGAGTATTATTATAAGTAAATAAGAACAAAGGATAGTCTACTTCTCAGATCTGTGGAGAAGGAAGAAATTTGTGGCCAAAGAACTAGAGTGCATTATGGAATGCAAAATGGATAATTTTGATTATGTTAAATTAAAAAGTTTTTGTACAAACAAAACCAATGCAGACAAGATTAGAAGGGAAGCAATAAAATGGGACAAAAATTTTATATCCAAGGGTTCTGATAAAGATCTCATTTCTAAAATATATAGATTATTGACTCAAATTTATAAGAATTCAAGCCATTCTCCAAATGTAAAATGGCCAAAGGATACAAACAGACAATTTTCAGATGAAGAAATTGAAACCATGTCTAGTCACATGAAAAGGTACTCTCTATCACTATTGATCAGAGAAATGCAAATCAAGATAACTCTGAGGTGTTATTACATATTTCTCATAGATTGGCTAAAATGACAGGAGAAGATAATAAATATTGAAGGGGATGTGGGAAAACTGGGACATTAATATATTGCTTGTTGAATTGTGTAATGATCCAACCATTCTAGAGAGCAATATGGAACTATGCCCAAAGGACTATCAAACTGTGCATACTTTTTGATCCAACAATGTTTCTACTGGGCCTGTATCCCAAAGAGATCATAAAAAAATGGAGAAGGACCCATATGTGCAAAAATATTCTTAGCAGCCTTTTTGTAGTGGCAAGGAACTAGAAATTGAGTGGATGTCCATCAGTTGGAGAATGAATAAATCATCGTATATTAATGTTATGGAATATTTTTGTTCTGTAAGAAATGATCAGCAGGATAATTTCAGAGAGGCCTGGAAAGATGTACATGTACTGATGCTAAGTGAAGTGAGCAGAACCAGGAGATCATCGTACAATATAGTACAGTAACAAAAAAGATTATGTGATGACCAACTGTGATGGACTCAGCTTTTTTCAATAATGAGATGATTTAGGGCAATCCAATAGTCTTGTGATGGAAAGTGAGGTATCTATACCTACAGAGAGGATTATAGGGATTGAGTGTAGATCCCAACATAGCATTTTCACTCTTTTTGTTGTTGTTTGCTTGCATTTTATTTTTTCTCATTTTTTTTTCCTTTTTGATCTGATTTTTCTTGTGCCTATTTGCTATTGCCATTCTGCCAATTTTGCTTTTTAAGGCATTTTTCTCGTCATTGGTATTTTGTATTTCCTTTTGCATCATTCTCAATTCTCATCCCAATTTTTCTTCTACTTCTCTTACTTAATTTTCAAAATCCTTTTGAGGTTTTCTATGTCCTGAGCCCAATTCTTATTTTTCTTTGAGGCTTTGAATGTAGGAGCTTTGACTTTGTTATCTTCTTATGTTTGTGTGTTTGGATTTTCCTTGTCACCATATTAACTTTCTATTGTCAGAATCTTTGTCCTGTTGTTTGCTCATTTATCCAACCCATTAATTGGATTTTTATTTTTTTGTTAAAGTAGGGTTCTGGTTCCAGGGTGGAGTATACACTATCCCAAGATGTTTTCAGAGTTCCTTCTGAGGACCTGACCATAAGCACTTTTTTTTTTTTTACTCTGGAGCTATGTGAAGTGTTCCTGTTCCACAATGGCTGTAAGTTCCAGTGTGTTAAAGCAACAGAGTTCTTCCTAAGCATTAGCAAAGAGATTTCTTATGAGCTGAGGCCTATAGAAGCTTCAGTTGCTGCCACTGTCCATGCCTAGTTCTGGTTTGCTGATTTTTCAAGACCTTCTTACCCTACTGATAGATCTTTCCTGCTGACCTTCCAAATTGTCTTTGGTGTATTTGGGTTATATAATTATGACTTAGGTCATATTTAAACTCAGGCATTCCTAACTTTATGCATCATTTATCTATCCACATATAGTAGCTGTTTAATAAATATTTGTTGCATTGTATTACTGTAGTCTTGGTATCTCACTAAAATGTCAGCAGCCTGCTGAGTTATTTCATGTAAACTTAGATTTGTAGATTTAGAAGGGACCTGAGAGAGCAAGTAATCCAATTTATACCTCAAGAGGAATTCATTCTATAACATACTCTACATATTCATTCTACCTTTACTTGAGCAATCCTTAGGAAAAGGAAAGACGATATATTATGCCTTGGATAATTGAAACAGAGACAATATTCTTTTTTTATGAAAATAAATAAAACAAATGAAGGATAAATATTTTTAAATTCCTATATTTAAATATTTTAAGATATATAAATACCAAGATAAAATCTGGGATTTTAAAATATATTTCCCAGGGACTTAATGTTTGGAACTTCATGGACTTAGATTTAAATGGTAATTTACATATCTGTCTAGAAAAAAGTGAATAATAAAGCCACAGCAATAACAAAAACAAAGTCATCACTTTTCTTTCCAATTTGGATCAGTGAGCTCCTGCAAAAAACTCTTAGCATAGTTTATCTGCAACAAGAAGGGTTGGTGCTTTCTCTTTCCTTGTTTTAAAGTTACTCCAGTTGCTCTTTGGAGAAGGTACCCTAGCTACAGCAATCTGTTTCTCCTTCTGATTCACCACTGTTGCAGTTTGCTCTCACCAAGGAATAAGTCACCATTGCAGATGTCTAATCAGTTATCTCTTTTAATAAAGTGATTGCAACCAAAAAAAAAAAGTTCTTCCTGTTCATATATGTTGTTTGCTAATTCATCATTTAGCCAATAGCTCACTCTTTGCATCCAAATGCAGTAATCTACATACTGGGTTACTGTAGCCTCCTTTTGTTCAAGGAACTCTAGAGATTTCTATTGGTCAGTCATCCAATGGTTTTGCTCTTTCTATTCTTCCTAATGTAATTAATTTGTTATGTGACCATATACCAAGATAAGGTCAAAATGGATTCATGATCTAGGCATAAAGAATGATATTATAAACAAATTAGAACAATGTAGGATGGTTTACCTCTCAGACCTGTGGAGGGGGAAGGAATTTGTGACCAAAGAAGAACAAGAGGTCATCATTAATCACAAAATAGATAAGTTCGACTATATCAAGTTAAAAAGTTTTTGTACAAACAAAATGAATGCAGACAAGATTAGAAGGGTAGCAGTAAACTGGGAAAATATTTTTACATCCAAAGGTTCTGATAAAGGCCTCATTTCTAAAATATATAGAGAACTGACTCAAATATATAAGAATTCAAGCCATTCTCCAATTGATAAATGGTCAAAAGATATGAACAGACAATTTTCAGATGAAGAAATTGAAACTATTTCTGGTCACATGAAAAGGTGCTCCAAATCACTATTGATCAGAGAAATGCAAATTAAGACAACTCTGAGATACCACTACACACCTGTCAGATTGGCTAAAGTGACAGGAAATGATAATGATAACTGTTGGAGGGGATGTGGGAAAACTGGGACACTGATACATTGTTGGTGGAACTGTGAATGGATCCAACCATTCTGGAGAGCAATTTGGAACCATGCTCAAAAAGTTATCAAACTGTGCATACCATTTGGCCCAGCAGTGTTTCTACTGGGCCTATATCCCAAAGAGATTTTAAAGGAGGGAAAGGGCCCCACATGTGCAAAAATGTTTGTGGCAGCCCTTTTTGTAGTGGCAAGAAACTGGAAACTGAAGGGAATGCCCATCAATTGGAGAATGGCTGAATAAATTATGGCATATGAATGTTATGGAATATTATTGTTCTGTAAGAAACAACCAGCAGGATGATTTTAGAGAAGCCTGGAGAGACTTGCATGAACTGATGCTGAGTGAAATTAGCAGAACCAGGAGAACATTATATACAGCAACAAGACTATATGATGATCAATTCTGATGGACATGGTTCTCTTCAACAATGATGTGATTCAAACCAGTTCCTATTGTTCAGCGATGAAGATAGTCATATACATCCAGAGAGAGGCCTGTGCAAACTGAGTATGGACCACAACACAGCATTTTAACGCTTTCTGTGAATATATCCATGCATTTTGTTTTCCTTCTTAGGTTGTTTTTTTGTTCTTCTCTTTCTAGATCTGATGTTTCTTGTGCAGTAAGATAACTGTATAGATATGTATACATGTATTGGATTTGTCATATAATTTATCCTATTTAGCATGTATTAGATTCCCTGTCATCTAGGGGTGGAGGGTG
Source organism: Myrmecobius fasciatus (assembly GCA_023553655.1). Lineage (NCBI taxonomy): Eukaryota > Metazoa > Chordata > Mammalia > Dasyuromorphia > Myrmecobiidae > Myrmecobius > Myrmecobius fasciatus. Next base: position 23,318 of record JAJPUD010007668.1, read on the forward strand.
GGGGGAAGGAGGGGAAAAGCTTGGGAAAAAAAGTTTTTGCAAAGGTCAATGTAGAAAAATCACTCATATGTTTTGTAAATAAAAAGCTTTTAATAAAAAAATAAATCAAATGGAACATAGAAAAAAAAACAAAAAACTAAAAATAAATAAAAATAAAATTTGTTATGTGAACATTTATAACCACTGAGAAATTCAAGTTTGTTTTCTCCTCACATCTTTAGGGAATATTTATGTTCTGAATTTAGTCATTTTGTTCATTGTAGTCCTTTCAATATTTCTGTTATTTCTCTTATTATTACTAATGATTTGATTAGAAGAATAATTTATAGTACAAAATGATGTGATTGAGCTTCAGCATCAGATGAGGAAATTGATGATGGCATCAATCATTTTTTTAATTCACTTTTTTTCTAGATGGATATGTAAATTACCATTAAATCTAAGTCCATGAAGTTCCAATTGGGGTTTGGCCATGTGAAGAATTCACAATGGCCATTCTCTTTGGCAAAAAATAGATTTATTTAGAAGTTATAGACAAGATGAAGAGATATAACAGTTAGCAAAGAAAAGAGTTTTAATAATTAATGATGAAAAGGAGTAGTTCCTTAGTGGAATTCATATTTAGTCAGGAGAAAGGGAATACTTCTTGAGATTAGACTATGCCCTTAGCTGGCAGGCTAAACTCTAAAAGGGATTTAACACACTAAAAGAGTTTGTTAGCTATAAGGAGAAAAACACCATGAGGCAGAGGGCCATGGTGGACTATGGGCTCATGCACAGACAGATTTATAGGAGAAATTTAATCTCAAAGGCTTGACATAGCAAGGTAAGGCTACCTGAGACTTCCACAGAAGATGGAACTATGAGGCCAAACTGATCACCATAAGTACCCTTTCCTGTTTGCCTCAGGAAGCAGTTCCATCAATACTTTAATCTTTTTTTCAATGGAAGCCAGCTACTCAGGACCTTATCACTAATGCTGTTATTTCAATTACGCTTAATCTAAACTTGTTCTGATCCCTAGATTTCCATTAATATTATACCTCCTAAGCAACTGGCTCCTGAAGATGTTGAGCAGTCTTATGACTTTAAGTGTGTAAAATAAAATGCAGCACAGGCAAACTGAAACACTCCCTCTCCCCTTTCAGTCAAGGTAACACTTTACTAACAGTGATATGTATGACTGTTAACCAGGTGGATCAGAATAGCCTTCTCTCTAAGTCATTGATTCCAATTGACTCCTAAGTCACAGATTGACCCCACAGAGGGTCTTTTTTATTGAGATGCAGGAAAGATATTCTAGATAGTTAGGGAATGTCACAATTGTCTTTAGGTGGAAAGGTAGGATGACCTTCAGGATTGACACACCATGTGCCTCTGGCAATTAAGAAACAAGTAAATGTTTCTCAGGCTAGAAGCATGAGCCATATAGCACTGCTCTCTTTCAACCATGCTGTTAAAACAGTTCAGATCAGAAAAGATGACATTTTTTGAATAGGATGAATTCAAGCTGATACAAATCTAAAAATCAATGCCACATAAATATTAATTACATTAAAAATCAATATAGTAGAAATCAAAGATAATGTTAATTTTTATGGCCTACATGGGCCTGAATATTTCACAGATTCATAGCTATATATAATTCAGCTCCCTTGTTTTAAAAATGGGAAAATCAAAGGCAGAAGTTTTATTGTGACACCTGTAAGTCCATGAGGTGGCAGTGCAAAAATACAAATCTATTGCAGGTCTTCTTGCTCCAAATCCTGTTTTTTTTCATTGATTAACTGCCTACATCCTTTTTAACTTTCTGGATTCTAAATTCCAAAGTCCCTGAAGGTTCTCATAGCTATTATCTATGAAACAGGTGTCTCTTGGTATTGAGGAGAACCTATTTAATTTAAAAATTTAATTTAATTTAGCAACAGGCTGATGTAGTTTATCTTCATAAATTTCAGAGCTCTAAAATTTTCTGTCAGTCAACAGAAGCATAGAGAGAAAAATAGTCACATAACTATATCAGGTCATTAATCAAAAGATCTAAGTTCCTATTAATTTGGAAAACTTCTTTGGATCACATATTATCTGGTACTTGAACATATAGATTATAAGGAGTGGCTAAGGTACATAAATGATTTTCCCAGGGTCATACATCTAGTAAGAGTCAAAGGTAGGATTTGAATCTGTGTTTTTCTGAACTTAAGATCAATACTTTAATCAACATGATAGGCTGTTGCCTATGCAGAGATGTTAATAAGAAAATGAAAATTTGTGTGATGAAAGTCCTATTCATTGCTAGACAGATCTATGAATACTTATTCTATTGAAGAGCATTTTTTTTAAAGCACTCACATTCTCCTAAATTCTTATTTAATTGCTAGGAGCTAGCTCAAAATCCTATTTTGTCTTTCAGTCCCCATCTTTTTCTATAAGATTAAAGCCATAATACAGTCTTTTTGAGCATCGCTTTCAAATAGAGACTTACATTTTCTCAGGCAGAATTATTCTTTTTCTCTTCTTTTGTGATGTCTAGAATCTTCATCACAGATCAAGTTTGGTACATGGATGTTCTTGCACCAGAGAGAGTGGCAGATGGAAAGGATGACTATTGGTGTCATATTAGGGTATTGTCAAGGAAATATCCTGATTCACTAACTTTTAACCTGTAATTGGTGATATAGCAATCTTTATCTCAGGTAACCTTTTGGCAAAAGGCATGAGCTACCCTTTCCCTGATCTGTTTCGTCTTCACACCATAGATGATGGGATTGAGCATGGGAGGCACCAAAAGGTAAAGGTTTGCTAACATTATGTGGACCACTCTAGGAACCTGATGACCAAAGCGGTGGGTAAGAAATGTAAAGAGGGCAGGAATATAAAAGGTCAGGATGACACAAATATGGGAAGCACATGTGCCAAATGCTTTCATCCTAGCTTTACCTGATGGCAAACGTAACACAGCTTGCAGGATCATAATATAAGACACAGCAATGATTATGATGTCAAAACCAACCACAGAGAAGGCCACAAAAAGCCCATATCTACGATTTGTTCTGGTATCAGCACATACAAGTTTCAGTACAGCCATATGCTCACAGTATGATTGGGGGATGATTCTGTTAGGGCAAAAGGGCTTCCAGGTGACCATTAAACAGAAGGGACTCACCCACAACACAGCTCTTACCATCACTGCCACACCTAGTTTGACTACCACTGAAGTAGATAAAATAGTTGAATGATGCAGAGGTAAACAGATGGCCACATAACGATCCAGGGCCATTGCCATGAGAACACCTGACTCCACAGAAGAGAAAGCATGAATGAAAAAGAGTTGGGTGAGGCAGGCATGATACTCAATCTCACATGAACCAAACCAGAATATTCCCAGCATTTTTGGAAGGGTGGAGGAAGACAAAACTAAGTCAGTGAAAGCTAGCATAGCCAGAAAGATAAACATTGGCTCATGGAGAGTATGATCAATACGTACTACATGGAGAATGGTAATATTTCCCATCAGAGCCAAAATATACATGGCACAAAATGGGAAGGCAATCCAGAATTGAGATTTCTCCAGTCCTGGTATTCCAAGTAGGACAAAGGATGTAGGATGGAAAGATTTGTTCCCAGAAGATGGCATGATGTTATCCTTATTGCAAGCCATGTTTAACAAGGACCCTTGCTGCCAAAAACAAAATAAAATGTATGTTTAACATTATGATAAAGATAAATAGGGTTTTTATATGAACTAATATATAAGCTGTAACCAGGAACTATAGTGACCAGGAAAGCAATTCCAATTGTTATATTTAGTCTTTTTTGTTAAGCTGGTTTTTTTTAATAAAAATGTTAACACAAAGTATACCTATTTTATAACTTTATCAAGGAATACCTTTCAACTGGTGTCATGATCAATATGATAATAAAAGTAAGTATTTTACAAATTTTAAAACAATATGACTTCTACTATAGCCATTGTTGAAATGTTAAATTTAATTCTTTCATCTTGAATCTCAAAAATCTTCAAAGTTAGTGGCAGCTAGATGATGCAGTGGATAGAGCACTGGCCTTAGAGTCAGAAGGACTTGAATTCAAATCCTGCCTTAAACACTTAACACCTACCTAGTAACCTGGGTAAGTCAATCAACCCCAATTGTCTCACAAAAGGGAGAAAAAGCTTAAGTCTTCAAAGTTGAATCATTAAAAGCAGACATGCAATGTAATACCAGCAATCACTATAATGCTATTTCACATGCTTTTTTCTGTCTCCAACCAATTATTTGAGGATCTTTTCCAAGACCCTTTTCACACCCTTTCTTTTGTTTATCTACATCCTTTGAATTATTTTAATCATCTTTGAAAAGGTGAGTGATGAAGACAGGATATAAGCTATTAAAGAAAGTTACTGATTATTCTAGGATATTAATGTAAAATAAACCAGAATGGGGTGTAAAATGGAATATACAAGTTATTTCCCAATTACATTTTGAATGTTCTTTTTTTACCCTCAGATTTAACTCTCTCCTTTTGAATACAAGTTCTTGTTTGATAAACATGTCCCACATTTTGTTGGTTCTCAGTGTGAAGGCCTTTTCTTTTCAACTTTGATTCACAGGATTCCTAGCATGTTGGAAACATTAGCGGTAAGGAATGACAAATATAAAGAATAGAAAGAAGAGTGGATATACAGAACTGATACAGAGTGAATTAAACCAAGCCATAAAAGCATATACACACTGACTCCAGCAACATAAATGTTAAGAACAATGATAAAATAATTACAAATTAATGCTGCAAAAAGACAAAATATAAGAATGGTGCCAGTGAAGTACTATGGGTATGCATGGATCTTCTCTTATTTGGACCTATCATTAGACTGCAAGCCCCTTAAAAATAAGGACTGTTTTGTTTTGTTTTTATTTATTTTTTTTTTTTGTATCTTCAGAGCTTAGCTCAGTGATTGGAATATAGTAGAGACTAAATAAATGTTTATTGACTGTCTGAAACTAAGTCACCAAATCACAAATTTTATTATCAAAAGGATCTTAACTAGGCATCAAATCCAACACATACCAGAGCAGTAATCTCCACTACAACATATCCAACTAGTTATCAAATTTGCACTTGACCTCTTAATAGGAAGCAGAGAAATCCCTTTCAAAGTCAGTTCATTTCATTTCTGGATAAGTCTCATAATTAGAAAGTCCCCTCCTCTCCAGTATCAAGCAGTTTGGAGCAGTGGTAAGACCATTGTTCTCTGTTTCTAATGTGACAGTACTTGGGTTCAAGTATTGCCTGTGTATCATTCTTCCTCTATGACTTTTAGCTGTGGACCTCAGTTTCCTTGTAAAATGAATGGGTTGCTGGGACAGTTAGGTGGCACAGTGGATAGAGCACCAGCCCTGAAGTCAGGAAGACCTGAGTTCAAATCTGGTCTCAGATACTTAAGACTTCCTAGCTGTATGACCCTGGGCAAGTCACTTAACCTCAATTGCCTCAGGGGAAAAAATGAATGGGTTGCACTAGATTGTCTCTGCTGTCCTTCAAGTTCTAGATCTATAATCCTAAGCATAAAATTTGACCCTTTCTTTTGTTAAAATAAATTTTATTAAAGTTCTCATTTTAAGCCTTCTCTCAGAGAACAATAACATATTTTAAGGAAAACAAAAAGAAAAAGAGAAAAAAAATAAGCAAAAAATGATCAATACATCAAGAATATAATGTGACATATGAGTAAACTCCCACCTTTGCAAATAAGTGGAAAAGAGATGGAGAACATCTTTTCATATCTATTTTTTTGGTATTATATTGACTTTTGTAATTATGCAGGATTAATTTTAATTGTTTTATGATTACTGCTCTTAATATTTATATTTGTCATTGTGTATATAGTCTGAGTTATCTTACTTCATTCTACTTCAATTGATGCAAGTCTATCCATTCTTCTTTTACTTTACTCTACTTCAATTGATGCAAGTCTATCCATTTTTCTTTATGTTCCTCGTGTTATTCAGTTGGCACAGAACTATAATTGTCCCTCACATTCATGTACCACAATGTATCTAGTCATTTCCCATATGATATGAATTTACTTTGGTCCCAGTTCTTGATTACCACAAAATTACAGTTATAATTTTTTTTAATATATGGAGAATTTCATCCTATCAATGACATTTTTGAAGTATTCATCTTGTAATGGAATCTCTGGGTCAAAAAGTATAGGAATTGTAGTCATTGTATTTGTATAATTCTAACTTATTTCCCAAAAAACTTTCTCCCAAAAAATGCTTATTCATAATTCTACCAAAAATGGACTATTGTGATTATTTCCTAAAATTCTCTCTACATTGATTATCCTTATGCTTTGTCATCTTAACAAGTTTACAGAATGTGCTAAGAAAGGTCTATTCAACTCATTAGATAGGTAAGGCTTTGTTTTCACGTTTAGGGACATTAAAGAGCTCAAAGAGGGACCATAGCATCAAAATGCTGAAAGAGGCTTAAAAAAAACATGTAGACTAACCCTCATTTGCCATCTGAGGAAAATGAGGTTCAAGGAAGTAAAATGACTTTATAGTACTATGGAGTTCAATTCTCACATTTGACTATTGGGGAAACTGAGGCTGAAAGAAATTGTGACTTTCTCAGAATTAGGATTTAAACTCAGATTTTCCTGATTTTATATATTCCTTCTAATCCCCATACCACCAATCTTTCTTGTCTAAGATTAAATAACTAATAAGTGGCAGAGCCAGAATTTAAACTATAACTTCGTGCTATTTACCAAAAATTTTTCTGTTTTACAAAAGAACTCAAGCTTTCCTGTTTCTAGAGTGTTAATTTTCCAGAAAACCTTTTCTACTATATTGTTTTCATGAATATGTTCCTGAACCATTCAGCCCTATGATTAATGAATATATTGAATAAATGCAATTGCAGAATCATATATCTTTAGAACTGAAGTGACTTCAGGTATTCATTTATTTTAACCAATAGGTAAGCAAGCATTCCGCATAACATACCTGCAAAGTGGTTATCATCTCATTAAAAACAACACCATTTATGTTGATATGTGAAGCAGAGAACTTGACTCTGGGGACAGAATGATCACAATAAAACAAATTTCATTCTCTTGTGCCAAATGAGTGAATATCTCAGTCTATTCTCTCAGCAAATCCTTATGGCATCCCAATGTTAGCTGAAGATAATATTAATGTCCTCATTATTTAACATGGAGAAACTAAAATTAAGTAGCTTACTCAGAGAAAGTGATATTGAAATGTCAGTTTTATTGCCTATTAGTCTCAGTACAACATATTGCCTCTAGATCTGAGATCTAATATCTGGGGAATAAAATTTCATGTTTATTTCCTCAAGGTCAGGTACCTTCTGGGGATCTCTCCAGGAATCTTAACTCTGTTCTTTTAGTGAGATCCTTATTAAATTACCTGATGTATCTACTTATTTTGAAATAATAATAATATATAAAAGGATATTTCTGAATTTTCAGCCTCCCCTGTCAGATTACCAATTCTCAGTTACCACTTCTGATATCTTAACATCTTTCTATCACCCCAGATTTATTCCTAAATGTAAATCCTGCAGATTCACAGATTCTTCTCTTCTCTTTTCTTTTTCCCTAAATTATTTTTCACTAGACATAGATGGTAGAGTCAACAGAGCCTACATAGATG